>PVIR01017891.1:0-34192 GCA_004026965.1 Petromus typicus | reverse complement strand
CGGCTTCCTGATGCGGTGTGCTGGGAGTCCTCCCCCCTCAAGAGGAGGACGAGGGTCGTGTGCAGAAGGGGTTGACACCTATGGTGACAGCCAACCTTTTGGTGTCCAACTGTGGGGAAAAAAAGGGCAGGAAATTCACTCTACATCTGCTGCCCCACCCCACATGGCACAAGTCACAGCTAGTGTGGGTTAGGAGCGCGGAGTTAGGCTGGAAAAGGCAGGGACCCCTGTGCGGACTCAGGGGGCCAGAAACAGGTGCCGATTGCAGCCCCCACTCTACTTCGGTGTTAGTCTCTTACTGGGTCTAAAGTGGGAGTTCAAGTTTACCCAGGGCTGTAACACACAGGAGAGCGGGCAGCCTGTGCCCCATGGTGCAGCGTGCAGCACCAGTGTCTTCGTGAAGCACAGCCATGAGCCCTGGGACCAGGGGGCCCAGCTGCATGTGAATTGCCCAGACCCGGTTTCTCTGGTGGACGAGTGGGGAGGGCGGAGCTGGGCTGAGCCTGCATGGTGATAGGTGGGCCAGGGCCTGGGGCTGGCTCTCTAGGGCTTCCCAGAGCTGGTACTGCCACCTACTCCTCAGAGAGTGCTGCCCCTTCACTGGGAGGGCTACCGGGTGGAGGGACAGGGCTGGCATGGAAGGAACACTGAAGCTACATCTACCTTCAGGGGCTTTGGGGTGTTCAGTGTCACCATCCTGGGGGGAACTGGAGAGTAGTCAGGTCTTTCCTGGTCAGTTAGGAGCTTAGGGGCTAAGCAAGGCCACCCTGACCCTGCCGTGTCCCCACTGTGAATGCCCGGACCCTGGGTTGTCCTGGACAGGATGTGGCCCCCACTGCTCCTGGTGGGAGGGCTTGGCTCCCTGTGGTCCTGGTGGTGGCCGGTTGTAGCCCACTGGAGGCTGTGACATGTCCAGGCGTCGGGCTGCCCAAGGAAGCCCATGAGCCCATGGGGGGCTCTGCATCACCCCCAGGCCACCTGGAACCTGGCATGCTAGGGACGCTCTTGTGCTCGAGCATCGGCCCTCACTGGCCTGGAAATCTGTCACTGAGCAGCTCTGATCCCCCTCCCTGCCACACTGTGTCCCCAACAGGAGTGGGCCACCGACAGCGTCAAATCCTAGAGTCACTGCTGGCCACGCAGGCGAGCGCTCTGACGGGAAGCGATGGTGAAGACAGAGCAGGTGACTGGCCGACAGAAAGCTGGAAGTGAGCACACTCGTCCCTACACGAAGCCCTCAGGGAGGAGAGAACCTTCCTGAATTCCCTTCATCAGCTCCAGGCAGGCAGCTGCTCTCCCGGCATCTGGGAAATCTTGGTCCCAGGGAGAGTCCAGGCAGGAGAGATGCTCCCTGGACCACAATGTAAGCTGAGGCTGACAAAGATGGCTGCCCACGGGGGACTCCCTCCCCTACTCTGAAGAGAGAGACCCAGTCCTCCCAGTGGGACGTGCTAGAAGACTCCCACTGCCCGGTGGGGTGTAGCTTGGGAAGGCCACCTTCTTCTAGCCCAGCTGAGAAGCCCAGAGCAACTGCCACCTTGGCGCTCACTGTCAGATGTCTCTCACCTGCAAACAGCTCTTCTCTGCCGACCCCAGACCAGGGCCCTGCCCGCACTCCCTGGACCACAGACCAGGTCTGCCTCGCTGTCTGTCCACTGGGACATCTGATGGCCATGCTCCTCACCTCAGGCCCTCCCCGCCCTACCCCACAGCTGTGCTGATGTCCCTCATTAGTACCCTCAATTTTCTCTCACCCCCCAAGACCTGTGCACCCCCATACCACGATGCACAGAGGAGACACATCCCAAACTTTTCCCCAGGGTTTTGCTCTCTACAACCTGAGTCTCATACTCAGCCTTATCTGGATGCCCACTAGTGCCAGCTGGCTTCCTGGGCTCCTTCCTGGGCAAGGGAGCCGAGTGTCTCCTGACACTCAGACATATCCCTCCTCTGCCCTAACCCTTCACTGACTGCTCTGCACCTCACATACATGGCAACTGCGGGCAATGGCATTGCCCGCGGGAGGCATAGGCCTGCCCTGTGTGCCCAGCTGTGCTTACCCCATACATGGTCCAGCCACCATGCCACCATGCATAGGCACATGAGGAATGGCCTGTGCAGCCACAGGGGCCCAGGTTCCAGGCCAGGTTCAGGCAGGACAGGTATCAAGACCCACACAGGACAGAGCTGGGTCTCCTCAGGACGTGCTGTTCACAAAGCACCTGCTTCAAAGTGTCTTTGGCTCACAGGCATAATTTGTCTCTTTTGCATATAGGCTGGTTGCACTGCCTGTGATCTGGGGGCCCTGTGGCTCCAGAGGCCACCTGTGGGCCTTTGTCACCCAGGCATCACCGAGGAGATCTGCAGAGAAAGAGCTGGTGTAGCAGCAAGATGCAGACCCACAGACTGCATGGTGATCATGATGGGGACAGATGACTGCTTCCTCACACTCACAGTGAGCAGCGCCCCGAGCCTGAGCAGCAGCAGGCAGCACCACAGGGCCACCTGGAGACCGCGTGCCACCCCCAAGTCCGTCCATACCGCACGTGTTGTCTGTCTTAGGTCACCGCGCAGTTCAGTGCCTGCCATAGTCAGATTCGCAAGGACAGATCTCTGGCTTGACCCAAACAAAACACAGCTGGGTTTGCTGCATTCTTTTCCAGAGCCGCCAGGCACAGCAGGAGAGGCTCATAGTTCTTCCTAGCTGTCTCCCCAGGTCCCCGTCAGGGACACTCTGCAGCTCAAGGCAGAGATCCCGGAGTGTTTGCTTCCATTAGCGCTTGTCTGGATTCTGTGAGAAAAGGAGTGTGGTGACAGTGAATGAAATTTCCAGGATAGACCTTCTGCTGGAGCGATCTGAGACGTGAACTTCACTCCGCAATATTTTGTCTTCCAATCTGTTTGTAAATAGTAACAAATCCTGGAATTCTCCTCCCAGAAGAAGCTTTCAGCACCAAGTGAAAGACATAACTGATGCTGGGAAGGTGGCTGCATACATGGAATTTAACACGCGAGAGAGCACTGGCTCCTCATCAGACAGATCAGCGCGTGCAGGGAGCCTGAGGACGCAATAGGAACTGGAGGACCTGAAGCCCGTGGGACGGGGCAGCCTGCCTGTGTCAGGCATCTGGAATGAGGTCCTGTATCAGTTGGCTGCAACGCTGGCCTCCACTTGTGCTTCACACACACGTGTGCACACACACTTATGTACACACATGTGCACACACACACCCCATATCATCATCTCATCTTCCAGTGCTCACAGCCCCAGCTGTGAAGCAGAGGTGAAATCCTACTTCAAGTACAGACACTTTCTACTAGTAATATTCAAGTTTGTTTATTATTTTTGAGGCAAACCTGTTTTAATGTTCCGCTGTGACTCCTCCATTAATTCCTTCCTCCCCAAGACCTCAGCTGCTCTGATGTAACCAGTGGAGTGTTCAGTACCCCTTTCTCTCGTGTCCCCCTTTAGCCTTCAGCACGTTCGTCTTGAAGCACACGTGTCACACAGTGCACAACGAGCAGCCCTCGTCAGCGCCACACGTCCACGTCTGTCGCTCGCCTTTCCTCTCTGTGATGCCGCTTCACCGACAGCCTGCAGGACCTCACTGCTGGGAGATGGCAGTCACCAGTTTCACAGGAGAGCCCAGCCGCAGGCTCATCTCCAGGGAAGCGGACTTTCACCTGTGCCTACACGTTCAAACTTCAGATCCAGAGGTCGGGGACACCAGGCTCTGGGGTCCTCACGGGGGAGGGTACAGTGCAAACCAGAAATTGGAAACCTGCTGTGTCTCCTAAAACTTTTGTCTGCGAATGCCACAGTGCCATTGGCACCCACAGCCTAGAAGCCGAGGGTGGTCAAATGACCGTGTGCAATGTGAACCTGAAAAACGGCTCACTCTTCTCTGCTGGGAGAGGAGAGTGTGGGGGAGGAGAGTGGGTATTTCCTGATCAGTGGCTCCGCAGTACAGTTCTGTCTGCCATCCACCTGCCCTTGCTGCCTCCTTGGAAGCACTCTCAAAGGCAGGTCCACCTGTGTGGGGGGCTTGGAAGCCAGGACGCCATCACATCAGGCGTTGGTGGGACTCCGTTTGCCTGGGGGCCCAGCAACTTTACATAAACATCATCCACCTCCCACAGAGCTGAAAACCATAGAGCTTGGGGCCTCGTGCTGCCTCAGACACTGCCTGGAGCGGGTGGGAAAAGGGAGGAGCGGCCACGCCTCCGTGGTCCATGCCATCCTGAGATCCAGCTCGCTCTCCCGAAGTCGCCTGTTCCGGCACAGGGAGTGACATGTTTGTGTTAGCCTGGCTCCCACTTACAAAAACACAAGGCACAGTCTTGTACAATCTTCACCACACACACTGCTGTCTTTTTGCTTTGAAAAATCAGTAACATCAGTGAAACTTAACAAAATGGTAAATATTTTAAATGTAGTGTAATTTGCCATTTTGTGCCTCTCCATTCCTGCCAGTACAAGGTTTTGTCTGGCATCATCGCTACAAGAACTCCTGCAATGCTTCTACTTCCTTCTCTGAAAAAGGGCTTAGTTTTGCCATCCATTTGAAGGATCTTTTGGCAGCAAGTAGCTTGAATTAGAGATTACGTTTTTATCTCTCAACATTAAATTCATTATTCCATTGTCTTCTAGCTTTCATAGTTTCATATAAGAAATCTGCATATGTTTTCAATTTTCATTTATCTGTAATTTATTACATTGATTTTCTGATAACTTTCAAACGTTTTCTGTTTCTTTTTAGCAATGTCATTGAGCAATGTCTTGTACGTGGACGTGTGCACATTTGCAAATGTTTGCATTTGTATTTATCAAGTCTGGAACTCACTGAGGGCTTTAACGTCAGTGTGTTGGTAGTTTTCATCCAATTCTAGCCACTTGTAGCCTCAAACACTCCCAGTGTTTTTCCTGAATTTCCAGCCCCTTTTGGAATGAAAACTATACTCATGTGACCTTGCTTCATATTGTCCTGCAGGCTAGTTTGGCTCATGTTTTTCCTTCTTTCTCTCACTGTTTCAGTTTGCATCTACTCCACAGCTATCTTCATATCACTCATGTTTTCTACTGCAGTCTCAAAAATCTGCTAGAACTCTGCTTTACTAGATTGAGTAAAACACTTATTTTAAGCATTATACACTTAATATCTACAAGATTTTGCTTTTATTTTGGCAACATTTCCTATTTTCTTCTGTGCAGTTGTATATATTCATGGTAGCAGTTTTAATATGGTTCTCTCATTTGTGTACGCTGCCCATTTGCATAAATTCTGAATCTATCTTTACTGATTGAATTTTTTTGTCCCAATTATGGGTCCCATTTTCTTGCTTTTTAATCAGTTCTGTCAGCTTGACTGAATGCCAAACATGATGTTGTTGGTGTGTTGCTCTTTCTCTTTTGAGTTTTTATTTCTTCAGGAAATCACATTCCTGGAAGTCCAGCTTGATCTCTTCTGGTTGTTTTCAGTTTTGCAGGGACGGTGTAGTGGGACCTTCACACCAGGGATAGTTCAGCCTTGCTGCTAAGGTTTCTCACTGATAACCGTTAGGCCCCTCCTCTTGGGCTGGTTGGAACAATCATGTTCTCTGCTTTGAGTCAGTTCTCAGAGCGTTGCTCACACGGGTTCTTGGACACCCTTTCCCTGGCCTTGCAAAGCTTTATTCCCTGCATTCATGATTAATATGTAGGTGGCTGAATGTATGTTCTTTCTGATCTCTTGTGCTTTTTAGAAAGTCTTATCTGCAGAGTTATGGCCCCTCAGCTTTCTGAACCCCAGGTTCCGTTGTCTTAGTTCTGACAAACCCATCTATGAGGGTATTTCGCATGACTACGCCCATATACCAGAAACCTGCTCCAGAAGCGGGGTGTGGTCAGTCATGCCTATAATCTCAGTTTCTGGGAGACTGAAGCAGGAAGATCACAAACTCAAGTCTAGCCTGGAAAACTCATCGACTTAGCAACAATCTGTCTCATGTTTTAAAATAGAAGGCTGGGGGCCGGGGAGTTAGCTCAGTGGTTCCGGCACCTGTCTTGCAAATGTAAGGACCCGGGTTTGATTCCCCGGTAACCACATAACAATACTGGGTGTGGAGACTCACGCCCAGCAGCAACCAGTACCACATACCACAGTGCTGGGCGTGGTGGCTCACACCTGTGATCCCAACACTGGGGAGGCAGAGGCAGGAGGATTGCTGTGATGTGAGTTTGAGGCTGAGCTCAGGGCCAGCCTGAACCACAAAATGAGACCCTGTCTCACAAAACCTAAAAAAAAAAATAAAAAATAGAAAAATAAAAAATAAATAAAATAAAATAGAAGGCTGAGAATACAGCTCAATGCAAAAGTCCTGGGCTCCATTTCCAGTGTCATAAAAGGAGAGAGAAGAGAAAGGAAAGAAAAAGCAAGAGGAAAAGGGACAGGAAAACAGAAAAAAGGGAGGAAATTCTCTCAGTGGGATGAGCTGTGGGCTCACTTGGTTGGTATGTCTTCTCTTTGGCACCATAGCCTTGTGTGGTCTCTTGTCTAATATTTGAAAAGAGCTGCTTAAGTTGTTCCTCTGAACTTATAAATCTCGTTATTTATAGAACGGGGAGTGAAGTCCAGTCCTTGACACACCAACAACGGGAAGCAGAAGTCCTGGTACTCTTCAGGTCTGCTGCCTCTGACCTTTCTAGCACCAGAGACTGGATTCATGGAAGACAGTTTTCCATGGATCAGGGAAGAGGAGGAGGAGTCTCAGGATGACTCAGAGGAAGCCTAACCCTAGGGCCTCACACGTGCAGCCCGATGTATCACATTCTTGTGAGGACTTAAAGCTACTGCAGATCTGACAGGAGGCGGGTGCAGGTGGTGACGCCCAGGACGGGGAGGCTGCAAGCACAGGTGAGGCTCCCTTCCTTATCTGCAGCTCACCAGCTGCTGGGGGCCCACTTCCTAACAAGCAGGTTAAGGAGGTAGGGAACCTTTGGTTTAGGTAGATTCAGACTATTAGCTTACAAGTGTTTCCTTTTATTTCTTTGTATTTTGTCTCTTTAGAGAATACAAAATTTGTCCAATGTCAGAGCTGCATTTATCAAAGTGACCATATATATGAGGTTCTTTGTTTTGTGACTGTGATTAAATGCATTAGTTGTTTTCTTAATATAAAAATAAAGGAAGGGCCCGACTTGATTTTTCTATGTCTGATTTATTATCATTGCTTGGGATTTGTCATCTAAGGTTACTTGAGGTTGGCCTGCAATTTTCCATTCTTGTGAACCTCCCTTAGGTCTTGGGAACGTGGCTATCCAAGTCTCATAAATGAGTTGTCAGTATCTTCATTTTCTCTTCCCCGGATGAGCTTGCAGAAATCTTCTGTTACTTCAACCTCATCCTTGAAATGGTTTGTACATATGCGTGCCTACAGACTTACTTGGAAAGAACTTAATAGCATTTATTCTAACTTGGTAGAGATAAGACCATTCCAAGCTTGGATTTTTTTCTGGATCAGTTTCAGTAAGTACTGTCTCGTGTAAGAAATGTCAATTATATTTAAGCTTCCTGTTTATAATTAAAACTTTTATAATATGCTCTATTCCTTTATAAAATCTGTAGGACCTGGGTGATTATTCATTTTTCTTTTCTGACAATAGTAATTCATGTCTTTTCACTTTTAATTTTGCAAAGAGCTTATTGATTATATTATTTTTCAAATATTACCTTTCTTTTCATTGATTTTGTTTTATTATTTGTCAGTACTTTTTAAACTTTAATCTTCATATCAGTATTGTGTTCTTACTTTAGTTGATAAAAACTGGTGCTCTTCACCTAACTTTGACCTTTAATTATTACTTTTTTAAAAAGTACACATCGTCAGGCATGGCGGCATACCCCTGTAATCCCAGCAGTCTGGAAGCTGAGGCAGAAACACAGCCATGAGCCCACGTCTGGCCTGAACCACACAGTGAGTTCAGTGCAAGACCTTGTCTCAAAATACCAGAAATAAAATAAAATAAAATAAAAACAGGCAATTCAGATTAAAAACTGAATTCAATCATTTTTTATATTCAGCAATTTATGTGGTAAATCTATACTGTTAATCTCCAAATTTTCTGTATCTAAATATACATATCTATAGACAAATTAAAAACTTATTTTAAAACCTGATGTGTATCTCTATATCTAAATACAGAAATGGATGTTTAAGCATGTATCTGTGTCTAAATATACATATCTGGATCCAGATATAGTTACAGATCTAGAAGACAGGAATATTTTTCTAAACGTTGACTCAGCTCCGCTCCACACATTTCAGTATCTGTCTTCTATTTTATTATTATTTTACTTAACAAGTTTCTGTTTCACTTTCAACGTATTTCTTTTCCACAGTCAATGGCTACTCTGAACGACACTGTTTAAATTCTGAGCACTTGGAATTTCTTTCTTGTGTTCTGGTCACTGACTATCCCCTTAACCTCCTGTGTTCAAAGTCCACTTGCAAAATCACCCCAGGTCCTTGAAAGCCTCTGCCTGGCTCTGCATCCCAGCGGAGGTCAATTGTGGCCAAAGGTCCACTGTGCGCCTGACGACATCAGCCTCATGACGACATCAGCGTTAGATACGCTACGCTATGTACCCCAATTAGGCTACACGTGTTCATTGTGTTCAAATTCTCTGTAGTCTTGCCACTTTTTTTCTCTTTGTCGGATCCATTATTGAAATAATTCTGTTTAATTTCCCACTGTGAAGTTTGGTTTGCCTATTTTACCTGTTTATTTGTGAATTTTGTTTTATTTGTTCTGCAGACATATTATTAAGCACTGTGATATTGTTCTGGCATCTTTGTGAATTAACTTCTTCCTTGTTACAAAAATAACTCCCTTGCTTTGCTAATACATTTTAATGAAACCCCACTGGTTTCATCCACATCCATTTGACCAGCTTCTTTCTCATATAATTAACAGACCTGTGTTGTGCGTCATTTTACTTTTACCCTTTCTAACCTTTTGCACATTAGTGCCTTTTGTAAATAGTACCTAGCTGGGCTTTCTATTGTCTCTTCCCCAGACTGGCACTCCTTGTATTTAAAGGATGTATTTGGTGTCTCTACAATAAATATAATTCCCTATATGCTTGGATCTGCATCTATTGATCTTGTGGTTGTCCCTCACACCATCTTAGGTTTTCTCTGGCCCTCATTTGGATTAGTTAGATACATTTTATCATTCTCCCACCCTCCCCCTTAGCTCATTTCCAATTCTTCCCTTTATTTTCTTAGGTAGCTCAACATGCTGTATTTGCGTATGGGAGTTAAATTTAAGCGTGGATGCTTCAGAGCAAACAGTAAGACCTCATCACCCCTGGTCGCACGGGACAGCTGTCCTCACCTTTACTTTTGTCTCGGATGTATAAATACACTTGCTAATTGCTGTGTTTTTCAGCCTGTATTTGTTTAAATGTACTCATGTGATGCACCGCCCCGTTCTTCTTTACCTTGCTTTCTCTCTGCTTGCATAAATCTACAAGTATAGTTCTTCCAAAGCAGATCTACTGGTACTGCATCTGCTCGGGCTCATGTGTCCACAAATGTCTCCGTGGTGTCTGCCGCATCTCTGAAGCCTGGCGTCTTGTGCCAGCATTTATGTTCCTTTGCCTTCATAAAGATGCCAACCCAACATCCTGTTCCACATCGTATCCAGGGCCATCAGCTTCACTGTGGTTCTTTAGAAGGTATTATTCCCCTAGCATTAGACTGCTATAGTTTGTCTTTCCTTTTGATTTCTGTAATTTTATTGTAATAAGCTACAGGAGTGTGTGTGTGTGTGTGTGTGTGTGTGTGTGTGTGTGTGTGTGTGTGTGTTGTGAGTGAGATCTTCGCAAACTTCAAAACATTTCTTGAATTCTAAGCTTGACTTGTATTCAACAAGTTTGAAAAGCTATGGTCAATTCTTTCTTCAAATGTCGGTCCTCTGCATTGTCTCTCCTCTCCCGAGGGACTTCTAGTTGTATTTGATGCCTTTATTTCCTGCCAATGCTTTTTGTGTTTTCTTATGCTATAATTCTTTCTGTATCTTCAGGCTTCATAATGAATATTTTCTAATTGCTCTTATTCAGTTCATTAAACAACTGATGTATGTCAAGTACAGTTTTTAATACTTTATGTCAATCATTTTATTTCCTCCTCACAGCAAAATTATGATGTATACTGTTATTGTACCCACTCTGCGTATGAAGTAAGTGAGGCACAGAGAGATTAGGAGTGTTTGTAAAGGTCATACAGCAGTTAGCAGAGCAAGGATTTGAACAGAGTATCTGACCCTTCCCAAGCTCTTCCCAAGGGCTCGCTGCCTCCCGGGGACTGTGAGATAACCAATGGGATGAAGCTTCCTGGTTCTGTAAGAAGGTGCAATTTTGAAATAAAGTCTTAGATGCTACAGCAACAGATTATTTTCTTACTGAAGTACAGATCTCTCTGCATTTTCTTATGTTAAGCTCAAAATACAAGGTAAAAATATGGCCTAAATGTGTTTCTATGCAGTCATGATTTTAAAACATGGAGCTCAACCATCACGAAGGGTCTGCAGGGTCCCTGTCCTCAGCAAGTTGCTTAATTACTTTTCTCCTTGATGGGACAAAATACCCACACCCATGAGCTGAAGGAGGAGGGGTTTGTTTTAGCTCAGAGTTTGCAGAGGTTTTAGTGTACACTTGGCCCGCTCCACAGCAGGGTGGCCTGACGAAGGGACGTCAAGGGTAGGAGTTACTCCTACTCTTTCAGCAACATTAACCCTGTAGAAACACATGTGAGATTTCACAGAAATTCAGAAGTAATTCTTGCACTAGAGCCAATAGAATTAACAGATGAGAAAGTTAGAGCCCTGGCTTATTGTGAAGGACTGTGAGGGACCCAGACAGGCCACCTTCACACGAAGACAGATGCAAAACACGGCTTTCAATGCTGGCAGCTCAGCAAGAGATTCCTGTCAGTCTCAAGAGCCCTGAATAGAAGCTGGTTATTCTTTATGTTCCTCTTTTTACATCTACAGAGCTTAATTCCATCGGAGTTTCTCTAGGCATATAACAAGCAGGATCGACACAAAGTAGAGCAAGGGAAAGGCGTGAAGAGCTCTACGTGGTCTTTCCGAGTCATTACATTTCTTTGGTGACAATGATAGGAGTTGTCGTGTCTACTCAGGTGCATTCTGCAAAGAGCAGTCACCTTGCTGCCTCATACCCAGGTAACCACAGTTCCTCAGCACTGAGCAGAGCAGTGGTCATCCTGTATCTGCTTTGCAGTTAGAGCTGTGTGTCAATAAATGCAAAAGAAAGAGTCACACTATTTACAAAATGTACAATGTACACAGCATGCATCTTCGCTGCTTCTCAGCACACACAGTGATTTTTGGAGATTTCAGAACTCTTTGGTTGTGTAATTCCCTGCCCCAGTCCTGTCATGGATGGGTGCTGTGGACAGCAGGGCCTCCTATTGTGGGGTAGCAGCTGCTCCCCATGTCAGGAGAGCCTGGGGGCTGAGCCAACCCTACTGTGAGCCAAAGAACAAGATGTGAATGCCACAGATATAGTGCCAGATATAGTCACAAAATCTACACAGATTCCCAGTAAAAACAAAAATTCGAAGTCTTCCGATCTAACCCAGAGTTTGCCTATTCTAAGTGTATGCACTGGTTCCAGCGATGACACTCAGACTTTCCAAATGGCTTTGGAGATTCTAAAGGACAATCAGAGGGATCGGAACTGTCCACTTCTATCACAGTGACGTCCAGCGACTCCTACAGAAAAAGATATTAGTGTTCTCCAATCTCTCAGCAAAGCGCTTCTTCAGTAAAGTTAAAAGTTTGCTCATGCATTGATTTAGGTTGAAAGAAAAAGTGTTTTCTCTGAACACACACTATGGAAAAATAGAAATATTGCTGATTTTTGGTACTTTTTAAGTCTTTTTTAAGCAAGCCTGAAAGAGGGAGGAGGAAAAGCCAGACATCTCCCCAGCCACTTCACCTACAGTTATTTCACCTGTGGAAACACAAATCCTACGAAAAATCACCTAATGTGAAAATGAGATTTCCCTTAGCAACTTTCTCCCCTCTAATTGCAAAGGTTGCTTTGAACTGGCGGCAATAAAACCCCAACCAAGGGGCTGCACGCTTTCAAATTAAAGCCGGGAGTGGAAAATGATTCCAATTAGAAACCTCTTCCACTCTCATAAGTTTCTAGGTTTTACTTTATAACCAAAAAAAACCCCTTTTATTTTCAAAGAGACTTGTAATATAAGGAAATCACAGAAATGAAAATCACAGGACACCTTACTAAGTCGTAATCCAGATAAAATACTGTCATTCATCAGGCTAGGGGGTATGTAAAATGCTCCTGGACTCTCAGTGTCAATAACCTAATTCCCCATGTACGTGAAAAACTTATTAAGTGTGTTCAACAATTCAGTAGACACCAAGTATTGAGTTGCTGGTAGCAAATAAGAATTACCAGAAGTAGCAGACTTCTTTTCCCAGCGGAAGTCTAGGAGTTCCATGTCTTGTGCGGGTAGGTGTCATCTGTTACCTTGGCCAGGTGATCCAGCATCCAGCCAACCAAGATGGCGGCACAGCTTCTCCAGATGTGATGACTTCTTCCCACCAGAGGACTTTCACTGGACACCAAGGGTGCGTCTCCTGGGATCAGCAGAAGGCTTTGATTGCAAAGCTCGAGATTCCTCCAGAAAAGGCCTCCTCTTCCTCAGAACTACACAGCCCGCACACTGCCTGTGTTTCTAGCCTGGATATTTAGACTCCAGACCACAGCCTCCACTCCTCTGGGCTTCCTCGGGCTACCCTACCCTATAGACTTTGGACCTGCTCTTGCCAGTCCTCCATCGTGCCAGACAGCTCCTGAAAATAAAGCCCAGTGTGGATGCCAGACACATCTTGGTAGAACTGAAGAACGAGTGTTTATAAAGGAAGTGCCTGCTACCCGCAAAACTGCAGCCAGCATATCCTGCCTCAATCCTGGTAGAGACAGGTGAAGCTGCCATGTGCACAAGGCAGGTCACGGACACACCTCAGGTGACAGCGGCCACCAGCAGGAAAAGAGGGACGGCCCTTCCAGGGCTCTTCCTTTGCGGTCCAAGATGGCCGAAACAATTCTGTAGAGGGCAGAGTAGCCAGGGTTCTGGGGCCCATAGTTCCAGTAAACCAGAGCTGTAGTGGGAAGACCAGGACAGCAATCCTGAGCCCCAGAAATGACACTGAAACAAGAGGCTGAGACCCCAAGAGGCAGCCCCAACTTGGGCTCACAGGCTGTAAAATCCTCTGTGGAGTCCCACGGGGTATTGCTATGATAAGCAGCCCTAACGGCCAGGAAAAAACAACACAAGGCGGAGTCGCTGTCCACGGTGCTGACACTTCTGGTCCAGCAGCCCTTTCCCATGATCTCCCTTCCAGAGCTCTGCTGAGACCTCGGTGAGGGCCGAGCCACTTCCGGCTAAGCAAATGCCTCCAGAGGAGGGAAGGAGCAGCACCAGCCACCCTCCAGCGGCCTTCAGCTCCGCAGGATTTCTACAAGTATTAAATAAGCTCGGTATTGGAAGCGTTTCTGGTAGTGCCTGGCACACACAAGCCGTCTAGACCTAGATGCCAAGATACATCTGAGTCCAGCAACATAACCTAACGGGCAGGGGGCTAGAAACAGACCCGGGATCCACCTGTGCACGACTGGTCAGAGGTACAACCTAAGCAGCCGCCCAGCCCTGTGCGCATGCGCACCTGCTGTGACGGTCTGCAATCCGGGAGAGCTGGCCCCGCCCACTCCTCACGCCCACGCACCCCCAGGCCGGCTCTGTACCACTGCTCCTTCCCGGGAGGTGGGACGCGCTCTGCAGAGGCTGCAGGGTTAGGGAGCAGGCAACCAGCGCCTTCCAGCCTCAGCTGCTTCAAGCGTAAGTCAGGGTAACAGTGTCTGAGCTCCAGGGCTGCGGCGTGACACAGCTGACCACCCTGTCAGGGCACGGGCTGCCTGCCATCTGAGTGGTCCCTGTCCCCCTGTCGCCTTCTCTTACAGATGAGACACTGTGGCTGAGTGTCCAGGCCAGGGCTCGGTGTGGTCAGAGCGGGAGCCAGGACTCTGTTCCTGGGGTTCTGTTTGATTCTGTTCCTGCTGCAAGGGCCCAGGTCACTCTTGGGGGCCACTGCCCATCAGGGGCCCCACTCACTGTGCTCCCCAGCCAGATGTATGTACACAGGTCCAGCACGGCTTAGAAGAGAGGGTGAAGGACACTGTGGGCGCATGTCTTCCTCAGGTCAGCATCCCCGGAGGGGAGGACCACCCCTGGCTCAGAGCCAGCTCACTGCTACTGCACATGGGATGACCAGCAGCCCTCACGGCTGGCACAGGTGCTTGGAGCAAAGGAAGGAGTCACCCACGCCAAGCCAGCAAAGACAGATAGTCAACAAACTCGACAAAGTTCAGACTTCTCCTCTGAGTGGGATGGAAGGGCCGCAAGGAGATAAGGAGGCTTCAACCTAACTCCACTGATGGCAAAGACCCACATGCGTCTGTGTCAGGTCTAGGGGAGTCGGAGACAGCATTGGCATCCCAGGGACCCACATCTGGGCTACAGCATGGCAAAATCTTCCATTTATGAGAAAGATCAGGAGAGAAACTCCAGTGTTCCCAGGCAGGCTCTGCCAGGGAGAACAGACTATCCATGAATAACAGTGGCTCTCACCCTGTGCCTTTAAAGATGCTCAGTAGCCCTGGGATGTGGGCGGACCCTATGGGTCCTGAGCACAGTGACCTGGTACTGAATCGCTGGTGCCTTGGGGAGCCGCTGTGAACAGGGACAGACTGAGCCCTCAAGCATCCCCAGGTAGGAAGAGCTTCCTGGTCCAGGCTGGGAACCTGGGTGCAGATGTTTGTGTCACCAGTCCTGCAGGGAGACACTGTCCTGCCCAATGTGGCAGCTAGAGACAGAGGCACCAGCCCGCTGCTGAGAAAGGGCACAAACCCCCTGCTCCCCATTCCCATTGCAGGGCTGGAGAAGTCGCAGTGGTGGCCTGTTAGGGCCAATCATGATGATTCCTTCAGAGTCTATCTCCTCTGCTGGCCACGGGAAGGAGGGTGCAGGTCTCTGCCAACATTAGGCCAATGACAAGCAGCCACAGGAAAAGCTGTGTCTAGAGAGAAGTTACTGTGAAATCCAGGTGGAAAAGACTGGTGAGATGCCACAGACACATATTCCCGATTTCATGACTGAGTTGCTCTCCCAAGACTAGGTTGTTCAATTAATTGGTCACTAAATGGGGACTTGTACAGTGTATGGTATGCACACGACAGTATTCTGAAGAAAAATGGTCAAAGGGAAACTCTCACTTGATGACTTTGCTTTTATTTGCATAATTCTTATTATATATAACAAGACATAAAACTACAGTCCTGTACTATTCAGTACAGTCAGCAAAAGTACAGTGTTGTACTGTAGAAGAAGCCACCATAAGGCTGAATTGCAGCCTTTTTCCTGCTTCTTAAGTCCAAACTCGGGTTTAAATCTGAGTGGTAGTGGGTTAAGTCTGAACAGTCACTGAATAAGTAGGTTGTTAAACAGTGGGTCTGTGTAAATGGTTAGGGATGATGCTTATAAACATATATACACACACACACACACACACACACACACACACACACACACATATACACACACGTGACAGTCAGCTTCTTGAGACTATAACAAATGCCCTGAGATAACCAACTCCTGCAGAGAAGGTTTATCTTGGCTTAAGTTTTGGAAGTTCTGGTCCATGGCATGTTAATCCCGTGTTCTGGCCCCTGCTCTGAGAACCTCACAGCAGGAGTGGACTCAATGAAACCAGTGGTATCTTGAAGTTCTGGAGACAAAGGAGAGAAACTGGAAGAGATCAAGGTCCTACAACCTCTCCCTCTCAAGGATACAATGACTGAAAGATCAAGGTCGTACAACTTCTCCCCCTCAAGGATACAATGACTGAAAGTTCCCTCAAGACATTGCATCTCCCAGGTTCCAACAGCCCAGTGGCGCCATGCTGGGCAAGGGCACTAATGGCGGAGAGTTGAGGGTCACAGTCCAGGGGACACCACGGGACAGTCTGGGCAAGGGTAGGAAGGCACTGTAGATGGCTGTATCCTTGTCACCACCAATGCACCTGGATCTGCACCTGTGCAGTGGTGGGAAGGTTGCTTCCTCCCTTCCCCACAGCCTCAGCTCCTCAGAGGGACAGATGCACCCCAGGTTGACACTGGCACAAAGATAAACTATGAACACAGGACCAGAACACAGCACACAGTCGGAAGTACGTCTCAGCTCCTCCCCCACAGGCTGCTCTGGGAGCTTCCAGTGAGGCCAGTGTTGTACAGACTACACCCGGGACCAACTCACTTCACTGCTTCCTCAGCTCTGCTTCCTACTCAGAGCTGACGCCCCCACTTCGCCCTCATCTGCAACATCTGGTTTGACTTGAACCGGTTTGGATCAACCTATGGCACCCATGCAATAGCAGACTGGTTATTGTCATTGAAAGCTCTAAGGAATCCGCCATCGCTGAGAGCCATGGGCTACACGAGTCCGCTGTCTTCATTTCATTTTTCTTTTCCTAAACGAACCCTGAGTGTGACTCATGTCAGCAATCCGCAGAGCTCACATTGCACAGTTTGGCCCCTTGATTTCTCCTGGTGCACCCCAAGTTAAATTAGAGGGTGTAGAGAAGCACCCCACTGCAGCAAGCAGATGACACGACCCCTTTTCTCAGAGTCCCACTGAGAGGACAACAGCTCAGTGCCTGCCCCTGGTGCCCGGGACCCTCAGGGGATCAACTCTGTCAATTTCTGTAAAATCTCTCTGGCTCTGAGAGGAAACCTGGATCTCATTTAAAGCAAATCGCCGCGTGATTGGAGCTGCTGGAGAGAGTGCACCTTTAATAATGGGCTCTCCACCAGCCCTGCGCCAAAAACCGGCCAGCAGCTTGCTCGTTTTGTCCTCCACAGTGAGCACTAAGCAGTGTGGTTTAGGATGAAAAGTCTCGCATTTGGAATCCTTTCTTAGAGACAAATGGAATATTCCTGTGTCTTTGGCTCCACGCGGGAGTAGCAGGTGTGAACGATTTTCTGTCAACACCTCCGGACCTGCCTGGAAGATCTGGCCAAGTCACCAGTGTGGGCAGCAGCAGCTCTGGTGCCCACAGCTACCTGCCCCTTCTCAGGGAGCATGGAGAGCCGGAAACACAGAGGACAGGACCTGAGTGGGCAGGGACCTCCACTGTCTTCCCCCATTGGTCCCACAACTCCCCACGCACATTTGGACTAAATGATTCAATGTCCATTTGACAGCAGTGAAAGAGACTGAGCTGCCTGGAACTGGTCCCCACCACGTCTCCCTGACAGTTGCTCTCCGTGAACTGCAGACCACCATGTGGCCACGCAGGTGTGAATGGACCCGTCTTCCTCCAGCCTTCACGGTCCGGACTACAGCCAGCTCCCAGGAAGGACGACAGCGATGCTGCCCTCCATGCCCCTGGCCCTGTACCATGTGCCCACCCTCCCACTTTCTGTCCCTGCCCGGTTGGTCCACCTGGAACAGATCTTTCCTCTCCTGAAATCCAGCCACACACACGGTCTGGACAGCAGCAGTCTCCGGTCCTGGGTGCAGATATGTCACTTATTTTAGCTGGATGTGCCCAGCCCAGAGGCTTAGCAGGGTCTGGGGCTCACCCATCACATACTGTGCTAGCTTCTCAGGGTATTTAGAGCTGGCGGAGGAGAATAGCGCTGGAGCCCAGTTTGCAGACAAATCTGTCTGGTGCCAAGTCATGATGGCCACAGTGTGATCGCCCAGCCCAGGGTACCCCGAAGGACGGAGGTTCGAGGGAACACCCCTAGAGGGCAGAGCGCCCAGCAGCCCCCTGGCGTCTGGAGAACCAGCCAGTGCTAATGCTCTCGAGTGGGCTGTCGCTCAGGACTTGGGAAAAAACTTCCTAGAAGGCCGCTGAGGAGGAGGACGTTTGTGGCTGGGTGGAAACACCAGGTGAAAATATTTATCTTGCAAGTGGTGCCCACCGAGGGCAGCCACCTGGAAGAGAGGATTTGCAGCCAGGTGGACAAGGTGCTGTATAGCCTATGCTTCCTCCCGTGGCTGCCCTGGGCCTGCACAGTGGGCCATGAACAAGGTGGCCATGGTGGCAGGGGCGGACACTGGCCACGAATGTGTGTGTGTCCCCCCAACCCCCATCCAGCACGTGAGGCTCAACAGAACCTGTGCCACCAGGGGCAGCTCACAGCGGGGCTCCCGCCCGGCACAACCGGGAGACTCCTGGGAGCAGGCAGGGAGAGAAGCAGCGCCCGGAAGACTCATGCCAGACAGGCCCCCCAGGCTGCAGCACAGGCTCGTGAGCTTGAGTACGGACGGCCAACTGCTGCTTCTTCCATCTTCGCCCGTCTCCTAGGTCTAGGAGTAGAAACCGAAGGTCAGAAAGCCTTCATTACACCCACGCCCACGCTGCAGCGGGCGACGCAGCCACCGAGCAAAGGTATTTACCCCAGTGAGTGCTAATGCTTGGTATTTCCCATTCAGAACCCGCACGTTTATTTCACAAAGCACTTTCATTAGGAACTTAATTTTCATTCCCAGGATTATTGGTGAAATTGATTTTTTTTTTTTAACTTTGTTCTCTGTTAGTCCGTATTTCTGCAGCTGAAAATTGCCGGCTGGATCGGAGCGCCCCCCACCCCCCAAGCTGATCTTTTCCTTTTCAGAGATTTTTTTGTTCCTCTTAAGCAGGCCAGATCTTTTTATATTCCTCACACCCTGTGTTTCCCAAGTTCTGCGTCTTACTTTGGAAAAGCTTTCACCTATGTGCCAAAGGATGATAATAAACTCTCTTATTTTCTTCCAACGTTTCATGTTTGTTTGAATATGTAGCAGTTAATGTTTGATGTCGTCATTATTTGTGTTACTTTTCCTTCTGTGGTGAGACGTTTGTTCCTGTGGGATGTATTGAACAGTCTATCCTTCCTCCGTGAATTTTGGAAGGCCTCCTTCGTCACCTTACCAGAAAACAAAATCCAATATTTACATGACTGTGCCTGTGTCCCACCGTGGCCATTCAATTAATTATTTTTATAGCACCAATGGCATCCCTACTTAATTACTTCAGCACTGTACAGCGATTTCCTATCTTGTAGAACAACTCTTGCCTCATTCAAGATTTTAAAATAACCACTTTTTTAAAATGAGGATTTCAAATGTACTTCTACAGATTTTCTTCCGTAAAAATTTTAAAATAAGTTTATCAAGCGGCACACAAATTTTATCAGGTTCAGAAGGAGAGTTACACAGACCCTTGAGTATTGCTTTAGGGAGAATTTGCCTCCTTTCGACTTGGTGGTGAGGTTAGTGTGCTTGACAAGGTCAGGAAGGACGCCTTCTCTTCAGAGATGGAGCTGAGAGAACTCGGCAGCAAGGGCACCAGGGGAGCCAGGGGATCTCAAGGACAAGCTTGCAGAGGGACCCCAACCCAAAAGCCCTTGGGTGGGGAGAGGGAGGCCCGGGGTGTCCAAGAAGCAGCCAGGTGGCCCGTGGTCCAGAGCAGGTTGAGCTGGGTGAGGAGGAATCAGGGGATCACGGAGCAGAAACCCGTATCATCCTAACCGCCAGGAATGGCTTCACTCTAAACGTCATGGGAAGCAGTGGAGAGTTCTGAGTACACAGAAGGTGCAGCTTGAGTTTGGGACTTGAGGCATCACAGGGGCCACCCTGGGGATGACAGGTAGGACTGGGGCACATAGCGGCCCTGTGGGAGTTCAGAAGGAAGCTGAGTGCACTGGGCAGGGTCATGGAGCTTTTGAAAGGGGGGCAACAAGAGTCCATGGGAAAGCGAGACCGGAAGCTCAGGTGATGGACACAGGGCAGACACAGAGGGAGAAGGGGCCCAGAAAAAGCTTCAGGGATGGGAGCTCGGGAGGCTGTAAGAGAGAACAAACTAATTATGAGGAAATGCAGACAGGCTCAACTCGGAGTGGGTCCATCCAAGATAAACCCACCACAACTTGGAAATATCCCAGGTCACAAGTGCACCAAACACGCCCCGTCGAGGGAGCACTCAGCCCTGCCCTGGTACCCACAGCGGTGCGTGATCAGATACCACGGTGGATGCGGAGCTGACTGGCAGCTGTGCCCTCAGCCACCGCCTGACTCTGCAGACCGCTCACTGCACACCTTGCCAACCAGGAAGAGCAGGATTTTGGAATTCAGAGTGGGGATTCTCCTGCGTGTGTAGTGCTGTAATACCACCATGGAGCCAGAGCCGGAGACTGCAGGTGGAGACTCTGCCTCTGTCTGAAGGCCCCTCAACTCCGCCCTCATGCAGACGACTACAGCCCCTCAGAGGAACTGTCCACTCCGCACAGTGTCCTCTTCGTTTTCACTCGTATTTTCCCACTGGGGTGCATCACGTCCCAATGCTCCACAGGAGCAGCTGAACTTCTCCGTGGTCTGTCGCCTGCCTCCCCTCAGGGAGGGGCTGTGGACAGGATTTTCTTTCTGTTCTGTTGTTCTCTTTCCTGAGGACTTGAGAAGGCCCAGCCCTCAAGACAGGTACAGGTGGATGAAGCCCTCTAGGAAGGAGGAAGGAGACGAAAAGGAAGGTGTTTCTGTAGTGACCCTGAACAGTCCTCATAACTCAAAGAAGAACTGAGATCTATGTATCAGGAGACCCTTTGTATATTGAGCTTTTATCCAGCACCCTTCCTGAGTGTGTTCATAGTAACGTATCTTGACTGTGTTGATATTTGCTTTTGTTTCAATTTCTAACTAGACAGATTTTGTATGTAAAAATGACAGAGGTTTTTTTTTTTTTTTCCTCACTATCTATTACCTAATTCCAGCCTTACTGCATTGGACTGGCGTTCTGGAAACTGCATAAGAAAAGCAGATGTGCAGCACTGAGACATCCCTGGTGTGGGTTATGTCCTGGACTCCTGCAAGGAAAAATGGCCATCATTTTATTTCGCTCAAAGGACAGTGGACTTAGAAAGTCTGTTGCTGAAATTACGACTGTTGTTGTTTCCAAACTCAAGGCAAACGTGGCCAAAATATTCTTCGCCATAATTGTTTTCTGATTCATAGTGTAGATTTGAATCAAAATACCCAAGTATTCTTAGTGAGCATGGGCTTCCACTTCCAGCAGACGGTAGGGAAAATACGTTCCAGCCTAGAGTCTTTTGAGTTCAGATTTTTCTCCTCAAATTTGTTTGCAATCAAACACATTCTCTATTTCCAAGCTCCCTGCCAATTCTAAAGGTGGAAACTTGTGCTAATGAGGAATAGACGGCTCTCAGGCAGCCCTGCTGTCAGCGTGCAGCTCTGTCTCTTGGCTCAGTTCCCGTCCCTTGAGCCAAAACATTCTCCCACACCGACTCTGCCCCTGCACCTCCGGGGTCCTGCTCTCCCCAGACCCTTCCCACCTCCTGGTTAACTTCCTCTAGTCCTCACGTCTCATAGTTTCTCTGATCCCAATTAAACATGTGTTTATTGATTCTGACTAGTGGTGTTGAACTCATCATCTTGACTCTGTAATCAGATAGGCCCAGTTACACCCCATGGAAAGTTTGATTTCCAATACCTTTGGAAAGAAAATTCCTCTACTAGCCAAACAGAAGTCAAGGTGCAAAACTAAGAGGAAGGCAGGAAAAAAGCTGATCAAAGAGAAGCAGGAAAGTGACAGGGACAGAGAAGAGAGATAGGAGGGGGAGGTGGCGGGGGGGGGGGGAAGGAAGATGCAGATAAGGAGGGACATAGTAGGCCAGAAACCTGCAGGGGGGATTTGATATGCAAGAGGTTTGTGGAGCAAAGTCCTGTGAGGGACAAAAGCCAGGGGGCAGGAGAAGACAGGGGAGAGTCATCAGTCCACACTGTGGGTCACACCTGCAAGAGAAGGAAGCAGGGAGGGGGTTGGGTAGCAACAGACTCAGGCTGTTCGGCCAGGCTGATGAAGCCCTCAGGCCAATGCAGCACGTCAGTGGCACCGCAGAAATGCACCTCTGTGGTGCCCAGCCATCCCCAGGGAGCAGCCTACAACACAGCAGAGGCCCCTCTACGCGACCTCCACAGAGGGCGCAGTCCGGAGCTCTGGGTCTGTGATCAGCCCCCAGCAGGGAATCTCACTGATCCATCTTTCCAAGGTTGCCATGGAGAAAAAGGAGAAGATGAAAGAAAATGGCATGAGGTGGAAGAGCTGACAGAGGAAGGAAGCACATAGGCGCACCTTTTCCTCAGCGTGTGATCTCTAAAGTCACCCGACGAGGATGTCTCTGTGTCAAAGGCTAAATACCCACGGAAGAAGCACCGTTTCCAGAATGCAGGTAGGAAACCTCACCCAGCATGTGGGGCCCCCCCCGTGTGCACCCCAAGAGCAGGAGCTGGGGCAAGCAGAGCCCCGGAGATGGAGGGGGGAGCTGCGGGTGGAGACCAACCGCTCCCAGGAGCGGGAGGCAGGACATGTGCACACAATATGAACCATCTTCCAAAGACCTGGGTGTCTCTCCAACTGGGAACCCACGGACCCCACCTCAAACACTGGAAAGGAAATAGAATACGTACGACTAGACTTCTCCCACTAGCTCTAGGAGCAGTGAGGCTGGGGAGAGTGAAGTCGATGCCTTTGGCGGCTTGGGGTTCCTTGGGGAAAGGTTATGGAAGATGAGCCTTGCTCCCACCGCCAAATGTGATGGGGAGGTCTAAAGTGTTTGCTTGCATTGGGGAGATACTAAAAATAAACCTAGCACAGCATTTATTCATAATGTTTTTTGACAAACTATGGCTCTATACCTCTTGGAGCAATGATTATAAAGGCAGAGGGTAGATATACATTAAAATTTAGGGGTAAAAAAACTGACCTTAGAGCTTTTTCACTTCAACCAGCAAAATACGGAGGATTCTCATCCATTGCCATTCTTGCCAGCATTTCAAGCTGTTAATCTTTAACGCAGTCATTGGACCGAATGGAGGGTGAGATTTCATTGTGGTGTTAATACGTGTTTCCTTAATTACTGAAGTTTCTAACCTCTCTCATGTGCTTCTTGGACGTACGTCTCCCTTTGTGTAGTAGCGGTCCCAGCGCTCTGTCGCTTTCCCGCACTCGCGTGACCTGCTGTGGCTGACTTATGGGCGACCCGGCGCATGGCCTCTGAGACAAGCCATCCATCTTGGGACAGGGCTTTGGGCTTCCTTGTGGTCTTGCCAATATTTCTTTCCATGCTGTCGCTTGCTTTTTCATTTTCTTAATAATATCTTTAGATGAGAAGAAGCATTTAATTTTGAGGAAGCTGAAATTGTCCATTTATTCTCTTTTATGGTTATTGCTTTTGTATCCTGCAAGAAACCTTTGCCTTCTTTAAAACTGCAATTAGTTTCTTTGGTTTTATTCTAAAAGCTTTGTGGCTACAGATTTTATCTGAAAGACCATAATCTCAATTAATTTTCTGTGAAAGGTGTGAAATAAGAGTTGATTTCTTCTTTGTGTGAGTGGATAGTCAGCTGTTGGAGCACTCTGTGTTAAAAAGACTTTTCTTTCTCCATCCCACTGCCTTGACATCTTTGTCAAAAATCAATTGGCTTTATAGGTCGGAGTCAATCTGGACTCTTCATTATTATTCATTGATTTATGCACCTAAATGGATGCCAAGAAAATACTGCCCTAACCTCTTAGGACTTTACTGTAAGCATCAGTGTCAGTTATGCATTCTCCAGTGTGTCTTGTTTTAAATTCTAAACCCTAGATATTTTGCTTGCTAATATGAATTTTACATTCCACTGATTATTATTAGCTAAGAAACTTTGGATTCTGAAAGGCATGCATTTCATCAATAGACCACTATGAGAATAATTTGCCATGTTAATAAAATTGATCACTGAATCTATGGACATAGTATATCTCTCCATTAAACATAGCTCTTATTTAACATTATAAGACATACCTGCATTTTCAAAGTGAAGCATCATGCACAACACTGGATATAGTTATCCTTGAGTATTTTATTTTCATAAATTAAGATTTTAATATTATCTTGCTATGGTATATAGATTTTATACCGAATTTTTCTGTAATAGTACTTAATTTACTTGGTAATCCATTAATTTTTGGTTGTTGTTTCAGATTGCTTAAGAATTTCCTAGTAGACAACAATGCCATAGAAATAGACAGTTTTACTTTTTCTTTTCAAATGTTTGTGCCATTTGTATCTTTTTCACTTTCTAACCCTATAAGGGACATCTACTGCGATGCTAAAGAAGACCGCAGAGTACTCCGTCATGTTCCTAGACGGAGGTGAGGGTGTCTGGGGCATCGCCATTCTCCAGTGTTGGCTGCAGCTCTTGCCCTTTTCTCTTTGTCGTTAAGCAAACACGACGCCCAGGAGAGGCCCAGCCAGGCAGGCGCAGAACAGCTCTGAGAGTCACTGGGCCCTATTTGCTGCTGTCCTGCTAAGGATGCTTATGTGTACTTTAAGGGAGGATATTGTTCTATGATTTCAATTTCTTACAGTCCTTTTCCTACGTTTTAGTATCAGAGTTGCGCCAGCATCATGAAATGATGGGGAAGTGGATATTGCTCTTGCCTCTACTCTTGAAACAGTGTGTGAGATTTGTACTTTTACTGTGAAACTCATCACGTAAACTACCTAGACCGGGACTTTCCGTTGTGAGAAGGTGTTCTAAACTCAATTTAGTGTGTTTGTCTGTTTGGGTAGCTGCATTTTTTTTTTTATTATTTCTTCTTCTTTTAATAAGTTATGTGTTTTCCAAGAAACTTGCCCATTATACCTACGTGGTAAAAATTTCTATTGTAATGCTTCTCACGCCCCCCTTTACTACCTACCTCCGGTGTTGGGCCCTTTGTCACAGCCTATCTTTCACTCCAAAGCTGGTTCTCAGAGCGTAAGGTGTTAGACATTTTCTTAGCCTCTTCAAATGACATTTTCACTTTGCTAATTTCCTAATTGCAGATTTTCTATTCTATTGAATTCTGTTTATTGTGTTTATTATTCTACTTTCTTCAGAATTAATTGGCTCTTTTCTAGCATCTTAAGGTCGATCATTAACTTTAAAACTTTCTTCCCTCCTCATTATGCATTAAAATATATAATTCCTCTCTAAACATTGTCTGAACTTTGGACTCATATATTTTGATATGCTGTGCTTTATTTTCATTCATTGCAAAATGTTCTCTAATTTTCTTTGTGATTTCTTCTTTGACTTGCGGGTTATTTATAAGTTTATACCTTAAATATCAACTATTTCAGTATTTCCTTAGTATTATCTAATTTAATTGTAGTGTCTTTTTATCCTTGGCTGACATAATAACATGATTGGCAAGGAGTTCCATCCTCTGTTACATTTTATCAGGAAGACAGAAGATATTATCCATAATTTCAGTTCCACAAAATGTACTTATTTTATGCCAGAACATATAATTTGTTTATTATGGTGAATTTTTAGATGTGCAAAAAGACTGTGTTTACAATTATTGAATATAATGTTTCACAAATGTCAGAAAGGGCAGGTTTATTGACAGATTTTTTTTCTTCTGTCCATTATGACTTTGTGTCTGTTCCATTCTAATTTCCTATTTTTGTAAATTTTTGTTTCATGTTAACTTGTATATATGATCCTATGTGTAAAACTCCTAAAGAATATCAAAACTTACCAGATGAAGTAAACACGTTTGGCAAGGTCAGAAGATACAATTTCTGGGCATAATTATATTTCTCCTTGTAAGTAATGAGTAGGCTGGAGATGAAATTTTTAAAATTCCATTCAAAAGACCATCAAAAAGAATAAAATACTTGCTGGGTGTGGTGGCTCATGCCTATAATCCCAGCACTCGGAAGGCAGAGGCAGGAGGATTGCTGTGAGTTTGATGCTTTCCTGTGCTACATAGTGAGTTCAGGGCCAGCCTGAACTACACAGTGAGACCCTCTCTCAAAAAAAGAGAATAAAATACTTAAGGATACAATTAATTAAAAAGTGTTAGATATGTGTGCTAAAGTTATAAAACACTGCTGAAATAAAGATCTAAACAAATATGAAGACACTCTCTGTTCCTGGATCAGAAAAGGCACCACTGTCAAGGCGGTGTGTCAGACTGTTTTCTTAGATCCACTGCGGTCATGGCTGGGATCTAGAAGTCCCTCCAAAATCCCGTGTGTTCAGAGGTGGAGACTGCAGAAGGCAGTTGGGTCATAGGGTGCCACCCTGGCGCTGGAGTCACCCACTGATGAACTCATAGCCAGAGTCACCCACTGATGAACTCATAGCCAGAGTCACCCACTGATGAACTCATAGCCAGAGTCACCCACTGATGAACTCATAGCCAGATGCGTTCTCACCCCAGGAGGTAAGCCGCTTTCTTCACCAGAACCTCCTGCCATGACTCTGCCTCTGCCTTGGAGCAGCCAGCCATGGACTGAATCCTCTATAACCATGAGCCTAAATCACTGCTCCTCTAAGTTGTGCTTATTGGATGTTTTGTCCCAATGGCAGGAAAGTGCCTGGTACAAATAGCTCCAATCAAAAGGAGAGACTATAACAACTGCTGGGGATCAGGGAGGTGCTAGAGCCCTGGTGTGGACCTGGAGATTGGTGTATGAATAGACTTTTTGGGAAATAATTCTGGTAATTGCTTATGAAATAAAACATAAGCTTTCCACAGCCAAACAACCCCATACCTCACAACCTACCTCAGAGACAGGAAATAATTTTTCTATAAAGAGTCACCCTCAAGTACATGCTATAGTTTTCTTTGTAGAATCACAGTCGGAAAGGACTTGTGCATCCTTCCGCCGTGGAATGGACAATATCACCTAAGTGGAATGTAAACTGCTGACAGCGACATGTCCCAGAGCACCGTCCTCCGACTTAGGGCTCATCGTGGGCGTGTGGATTACTGTGTCTCATGTGGATTGCTGTGTCTCACGAATCCGCCTGCGAGATTCTGCTCTTGATCTCACATCTCTGTGCACACAACCCCCTGACCACACAGATCTCTTCTCCCCAGGGTCTAATCTGCCACATTTCCCACCTCACATGTTGCAGTTTGGTGTCCTGTTCTCATCTTCTGTGACCATCTCACTTTCTGCACATGGATAACAGCTCTAAAATTGTCGTTCTGTCACACTTACCTTCCGCTCAGTGATATCATCATGTGAATGCTTCTTGTTAGAATTTAGAAAGACTCAGAGAGGGAGATAGCATTCCTGGCCTGGGACCAGACCATACCACACACCTTGGTGAAGCTCCCGCAGGTTTCCCAGAGCCACAGCTGCCCTCTGTGGATGGAAGATGAAAGTCCTCACCCCAGCCATCGCCACAGGACCGCGGATGAGAGCTGGATGAGCACACAGGCCTCTGACCACCTCTGTCCATCACACACCTGTTCACCTGACTGTCACACTGGTGAGTACCTGTGCTGTTTCCCACCACACAAGGCACCACAAACGGCCAAAGAGAGAGAAGAAGCAGAGAGGAAGAGGGCTGGAAGATAGACATAGGGTCCAGAGTGACATCTGGGAACAGGGAGGCCCTGACATCGAGGTGGGACTTGCCGGGGGAGGCTGCTCCTGGAGAGGACAGCGCCAGGCTGTCTCCCCAGAAGTCCGTGGGCTCCAGCCCAGCCCAAACTGTTCTGCCACGCATGATGAGAACAGAAGAAAAAATCAGGAGTAAGCATTTGGAAATGTTTATAGAATATCGACAGAGTAATTTTATGTCAAAATTAATAACCAACAAGTAGAGTTCGCATTTTGTGCCTTCTGATTTCATGTTTGGGGAGTAATTTCTTTTTGCTGTAATTTTCACAGTACTGTCAGTGATGGACAGCAAAGCACTGTTCCCCCACGCTGGGTGACTCAAGGTCATCCAGCATTTCATCCAGCAGCGAGAGGAAGGCCGGGGCAGGGGCGGGAGCCAGGCCGGGCCAGGTCATGACGCAGACTGAGTCCCCAGAGTCCAAGCTTGTCAGAAGCAGGATGGACAGCTCCGGGGTCTCTGGCGGGGTACACGGGATCACATTCGTCTTCCAGATGGCTCTGTGATTACACAGAGAAGGAGCCCAGGGTGGAAACTAGGCGGGTCGTGGAGAAGTGATACTGGGCCTAGGATGAGGCCGGGAAATTCTCAGACAGTCCCCAGGTCACTATCAGGGCAAAACAATGAGAGTGATGATGCCGTCAGGATCCTGGGCACTGTCCCCGTAAGCCTCAGCCCTGCGGGCACAGAGCCCGGCCCTGGCCCTTCTCCACTGGAGCAGCAATAGCTGTGAGGGGCTGCGGATTCGGCATCCCCGCTCGGGAAGGAGCTCTCTTTCATTCCTTCCATTCTGGAGATGGTTGGTGTTTTCATTAATTCTTCAGAATAAGCAACTTGGCTATGGTGTCCAGACACACAGCCATGGCACCTGCCAGTCCTGCGATGGAGGGGTTGGTGACTGTTCAGGCCGCAGTGCCCGGGCATTGGGGTGATTAAGAAGCGTGCTGCTGCTCTGTCAGCTATCATCTCCATTTTAGGATAAACAGTTCCTTCTGTGGCCACTGAGATTTAAAGGGAAATAAACAAATGTACAAGCAACCCAACCAGCCCTGCTATTTGCTTCACGTTTCTACCAGTCAAGACTGGTGATGCCAAGGAGGAAAAACACAGCAGGGCCAGTCTCGGCCCAAGCACATAGGGCAGACCCTGCCCACCGTGTCCCCTGCCATCCAAGGTGTTCTGTCCAGCAGGTGTGAGATGCTAGAGTCTGGGCTGCTTCTCAGGACATGATGCCAGCCGCTGCCCACCTGGGGCAGCACACCCCAGACCCTGTTCTTAGCATCTGGCAAAGGCATCGTGACTTCTGCCCTATCTGGATACAGGGTCATGCCAGGGTCATGAACTGGACTTTGTGATATGAACAGACATTTTCCAGGGAATGCACATCTGGTAAGGAAACACCACCTTAGAAAAATAGGATAGAAGAAGTCACGGAGATGGGCTGCAACGTGTGGAGGGGGGATGGGAGGGGACCTCACCCATAGCCATCACCAGAGGGCAGAGGTGAACGTTCCTGTGACCTCACTGCATGGAAGGCAAAGCTGGGGACCATGGGATCTGAAGGCCTCTCGCGCGGGGGGGACACAGCCTGCTAGAATATTCTACCCGGTGCTCACGTGCCGGGACCACGCCCGGGCCACTCACTCACCTATCAGCAAGTTCTGAGCACTTTACCGTGTGTCTGTGGCCCAGCTCAGAGAAGGAAAACACGGGCCAAAGAGGGAGGGAGGGAGGAAGCTGACAGAGAGACCCATGTCACACCAGACTGGGGGAAGGCGCACGGCGTCTTCTGGGAGGAGCGACAGTCCTCAGCACACCAAGTCCAACATTTCCATTGGTTTTTAAAGACAAGTAAAAGCAGACATGGAAACTCACCAGATGAATGAGGTCATTAAACCCTAAGTGCACAAGGAGTCCTTGGTGGTGCATGTCTACAATCCCTGCACTTTAGGAGGCTGAGGCAGGAAGATCATGTTGGAGCCCAGCTTGGGAAACTCAGTGACTTAGCGAGACTGTCTCAAATAAAGAAATTTTATAAAGGGCTGGAGACGTGGCTCAGTGCGAAGACCTGAAGTTCAGTCCCCAGTACCACGGAGATGAATGAATGAATGAATAATAGATGTGTAGATACTTTGCAAAGTTGGTTTCAGTAAGAAGTCTTTGCAAATACAAAGTAAGACTTCATCGCTGGACAAAGCCGGCTTAAGGTGAAAAGCATCGTTTGTGCCTCGGTGTGGGCTGCGGGCAGGTAGAAAAGAATAGTCAGAGAAGAGGGTCACGGGTGTGCACCCCCATTAAAATACCACTTTCCGGTGATGACTTAGCACCGCTGGGAGCAGAGGACCACGCAATGGGGCCTGGATTTACACACTGAATGCTCCCTACAGTTGCAAACTGTAGGTTTGCAAACTGAATTGGATCAAACCAAACAAAATGTCTCATAAGGTCAACAATGAATCTGACCACTGAGTAGGATTCAGCTCACGACCAGTTAGGTTTGTGACCAGAACTGTGGGGAGAATCAAGTTCACGAACTGAAGAGGTGCCATGATTTCTGGTCCACGATCTTAAAAAAGCCCTGGTGGAAACGCATAGATCAGATGGACAACCAATAAATAAATGAAACATCAAACACATAACAATTTGTTTATATATAAATTTATAATATATATGAAGTTTTAATAATGAGAAAGCCCTAAGCCATGGGCATGTGTGGAGGGAGCACTCATAGGAGACAGGAGGTCAGGGCTGCTGACCCTCAGGCCCACACATTGCCAAGTATCCAGAAAGAAAATCATAAAACAACAAAAAGAGAAATCTAACACCACGTGCCCCAAAATTCAACAAGTAACTCTGGGAGAAAGACTACAGAATAGAGGGCAACGCAGAAAATAATTGCAAAGTAATAACACGATTGTAATAGCTGCCTATGTTTAATTTGTTTATCAAAAAGCAAGAAAAATTGGGGGGGGGGAATGATCCAGACATTCAGTTCAAGCAGAAAATAAAAGGAGCTACAGAAACAACCCGAAGAAATAATTGAAAGTGAAAATGGAATAAATAGGACAGAAATCAATAAAACAGAGAAGATTAACAAAATTAAAAACTGCTTCTTCAAAAGATCAGTGAAATGTTTGGGGCTCTGGAAAATCTAATCACTAGGAGGCAAGGAAGATGTGAATTTAGAAAACACAGAATCCGAAAGAGAAAAAAAAATCAGACGAACAATAGAATTCTGTAAACCGTAAAGATTTAAAAGGATAAGCAACATAGACACACTTCTGGGAAAGTATAACAATCCAAACAAGAAGAAATTTTAAAATTCAGTTTAAAATTTGCAAGAGTAATTTGAACTTCCCCAAAGAGGAAAATAAAAAATAAAAACAAAAAGGACCTGGAAATCTCCACAGGAAACTTCTCTAAATTTTAAAAGAAGAAAGAATCCCTGTCTTCAACCTACTATTCCAGAAAGGGAGGGAAGAGAGGAGGCATGATTCCATTATTGCTAAATGTCTTCTGTTTCACTGACTCCAAAATTGTTCAAAAACCACACGAAATCTTTTAATGTTCTAATTGACTTTAACATTGCTTCAAAATAATATATCATCATGAATCCAGCTTATCAAATGAATGACAATTTCAATCAGAAAATCTATAAATACATTCACTCCTTTAAGCTACTACACTAAGCTGAAGAAGGAAATACTGATTTGATGAATACTGGCCGCCAAAAAATACCAGTTGAAAATAAAATAAAATTATGCATGTCCGGATAACTGGAAATCCATGAGGTACTTCTTTACCTGAAAAATAATTATGTCCCAGTGGGGTATGGCGGTCATTTTCGGGGTCCCCTAATCCTGGTTGACCAACTTAACCTCCACTATAGTGGCTCATTCTTTAGAACAGAAACCAGCTACTGACAGCACCTCCAGCCAGGAGCCCACTAACACACTAATTCTCTGATGATCTTCCCAGATTCAGGCATCTACCGAGGCACCACCGTGAAACACAAGACTTCTAGGAGACGTTTTTAGAGCTGAATCATAACGCACACAGTGGTTGGTGCCTTCACCCACTAACAAATGCTAACAAAGATATTCAATAAAACACTACGGTACTCCCACTTGTGAGGAAAAACTATGGCATGTCCAAACACAAGTCAAATTGTTTTCCAGGGATAGATTTGGAAGACCTCTGTCATGTTAGGCTAACATTCATACACAATAATAAAAGTCTGGGAAAACAATAAAACACTCTCAGAAAAAGGGAGACAAATGCAAGAGAAAGTATTTTCCTGTAAGATAAGGAGAAATTTTTTGCAACCGAATAGTTTTTTGAAAGTAAGTGTTGTTATGGTACTGAAGTATAAAACACATAAATAGGAGAAGACAGAGAACTCCCCACCAGACTCATGGGTGCTTGGGGACCTGTTGTGTGTGAGGGGTGACCCACTCTGGGCAGAGACTGTCTTCACCGCTGTAATTGAGTCTAACTGCTTCCCGCAGGGCAGAGCTAAACTCGGAAATCTCCCTGCAGCCTACAGAAAATGGTCCAGACAGAGATCAGCTAAGGACCTCAGTGCAAAAGACATAACAATAAACCTAATAGGATAAATTGCTGGAGAGATGTTTATCTCGAGCCAGTTCTGCACTTCTTAAATACTGTCTGAAAGTATAGAGTCTGTGGTGACCGAACAAAGTGGATTTCTGCAGACGACTGTAACGCTGAATTTGCCCGAAGTAGGACAGGAAGGGTTAGCCCCACAACTGGCTCATTTTGAGAAGCTAGCTGACTGGAGCCTATGTGGGAGGTCAGAGTAACTCGCACATCTCACATCTAAAACCTTCTAACTAGAAGGACAGTATTCTCATTACAAACACATATTTTGTCTATTCTGTTTCTAACTTGAGAATGCTTTGACTTGCCCTTTACAAGCCTTGTTGACATTGATTTCTATAGAAATGCAGTGTAGCTCACCTTTACCTCAGTTGACAGCCAATAAGTCAGAGCCCGGGCCTGGCCAGCACCGTTGTCAGCTGCACCTGCACTGGTCGTTCTGGTGTTCTGCTTTCTCTCTCTTAGCTCAATCTCTTATTGCATTTTTCCTCAGGACTTCTTCATTTACTAGGCGAGGAGTACTGGAATCTAACCGCAGGGCTCCCCAGCCAATTTCACCCCCAATTCCCCTGCTTTGGGCCTGGGGAAGTGTAGGATCAAGAGACAGACCAGGACAGATTGGATGAAAGCAATCAGCTTCCAAAGAAGAAGGAGGGAGGAGGAGAAAAAGACAAGAAATTGACATGTAGAACATCAAGATTTTATTGAAAGTTAGAAATATAAAGACCACCTACATTGAAAACTGGTTTAGGTTCATTAAGAAGATTTCTGAGAAATGAATCATAAAAGCCCCCTTGTGATAAAAAAGGGCCCAGTTTCCCTAGAATCACCCAGGTGCAGATGAAGACGACAAGACTGCACTTTCTGCCTCTCCATCTGCATGTCCAAACTCGTACAGGGTAGCGATGTCCTGAGGAAGATGCAGCCAAATGGAAACCAAAGGGACTGCTTGCCAGCAGACAGTCTGGCAAATGGGCCGAACAAAATACGGTGAAGACTCAGCAGACCCAGTCCTGGGTGGAAACCCAAGAACAAACACATCAGGATTTAGACTTTTAAAAGGTACCTGAAAAGTTTCATGTGTTCCTAGACTTGTTGGAGATGACTGGACCACAAGAATGTCATACTTACTCGTGAATTCACCCACTGAAGAGTTTGTAGCTGGATGTGTTATTAGGAGCTGGCATCTAGTTGGAGGTGGTCACTGGGGCTGTGACTCTGAAGGGTGTATTCTTGTGAGCGGCTCCTCCTTCCCAATCTGCTTTCTGATGAGTATCTTTCTTCTGCCATTCCCCCTCCAGCCCAGCTCTGCCTGGAACTGGGCTCTGAGTCGAGCCCTCAAAACCATAAGCAAAATCAACCTCCCCTCCTTTAAATTGTGAATGTTGAAGATTTGGTCCCTGGGCTGGGAAAGCAGATTCATCCAATCTGTGAGGCCCCGGGTGTGAGGGAATCATGATGATTGTGCTGGGACCAGCCCCAAGGTGAGCCAGGCTTCTGAGACGAGATCGCAGGAGGAGAGGCGTGCTGACGCTTGCCACCACGCGGAGGCTGTGGGCTCACACAGAAACTCTGGTGCCTTTCCAGAAACATTGGTGGAAAAATAAGAAGTGCATGAGGTTCCAGACACCATCACATGTATGGAAATGTCGGTGTATACATAGCCTTTACAAACCAGATTCTTTGAAGTTACATAAATATTTGATGCATACAAGCGTGTTAGAGGGGCTGGCTCTGTCCGCTGGAACAGTGCAGTGGGTTAGGATCCAAGGTAAGGGGAAAACACAGTAAGACAGACACAATTACATGGGGAACAGTGATACTAACAGACCAAGAAGGCTCCTCATACTAACAGGCATGAGGGACCACTCCTTACGAATCTGCTGATCGAAGGTGCTACAGTCATAACAAAGCTCAGCTGTGGTATATGAGCCAAAGCAGACTAGAAAGCTCTGAGTTAAAAGCTCTC
>PVIR01017890.1:0-34232 GCA_004026965.1 Petromus typicus | reverse complement strand
TCTGATTTAAACATATTCTGTGTTCAAAGCCTATTTATTATTTCATATCCAAAAGGCCCTCATCAGTCATTTCTCTTTAAATGTAGCTCATCAAGAGAAATTGACTTCACCCTTCAAGAGAATTTAACCTCACAAAGAGAAGGCAAGAATTGTGGTCCAGTGTTTGAGATCAGAGAAGTGCGGCCTAAATGGCCTCCTCTATGAGCAAGAGAAGAAAGGCTACACTCAGGGGTGCTGCATATTGCAGGTTTGAGGGAAAACTAAAGACAGCTGAGGTTAAGTTGTTCGCCAGAGCAGGTACTAAAAGATATTGGAAAGCAGCTGAATCTTGTGTTACTTTGATTGCTTGTGCCTGTGTTTTGGTCAATAAACCCAAGATGAGGTAGATGGGGGAGCTCCTCTGCCTAAGAGGCAAGGTGCACCCCGGCTTCCTACACACTAAACTGATTCTGTCTCCCTGTCATTCATTCTCATTTGTCCCGATCAAGGAGAATAAACACATCTGGGTCCCAGAACAAGGATGGCCACAGGTGGATAGGCTACAAGTGGCGCCCAATGCCAGGGTCAGGATGGGGTATGGCTACAGTCCAGGGTTGAGAAAAACTGACTAAGTTTGAACAGCTGGGTCTTGGTTAACCGTATTGTTTTCAGTAGCAGCAGTGATATCAATTAACTGTCTAGTCTATCATTTTCTCTGTACAAGAACTATGCTGTTACATGCTTTATTTTACTTGATTTTTATAAGACAATATAGGGTTTAAACTAATGCCTTTTGGGTCCTATCTTCAACATGGAAAAGGCAGGTTTATAATTTGTTCATGATCGCACATCTAGTAAGTAGCACAACTAGTATTTTAAACAGATGTAGGTAAGTGTGTGTTACTAGGGACTGAACCCAAGGCCTTCACACACAACTATATTCTTGATATTTTAAAAATGTTTTTACTTTGAGAAAGTCTCCCTAAATTGCTAAATTGCCCAGGCCAGGTTCAAACTTGGGATCCTCCTGCCTCATTCTCCCAGAGGGCTAGAATTATAGGCATGTGTACAGTGTATCCTCAAATTACAATGAGCCTGATGTAAGAACAAGCTGGGTTAATTAGGATAACTGCAGATTCACCTGCCTCTTGTTATCTATAGTGTATACCCAGGTACACATCTCAGCCCTACTGACTTAGTTACAAACAGCCCTAGGGAACTGATAAAGTTTGTAAGACAGAATCCACTGTACTTTGACATATTTCTGTCTATAACCACAAATTTAGACCATTTATGTCTCTCAGTAGTGAGGTTAAGAAAGCTAGCAAAAAAACCTGTAAGATCCTTTAAAAACCCTGCTTGATGTAATGGAAATGAGCCCCATATATCCCACTTAGGGATTCCCTCCCCTCTCCAGAGAAAAGTAACTTCAGCAGTGGTATTCACTTATAACCCCACCTACAGGAAAGGCTCAGGCAGAGGGTTTCCAATTTCAAGGGCAGTATGAACAACTACCAAGCTCTCACAAACTAAAAAAGGCTGGGAGTCTAGCTCAGTGGTAGAGCGTTTGCTTAGCAAACAAAAGCCTATAGGTTCAACCCCTTATATATACACAAAAGGAACTTTATTATAAAGTATTAGTTTGTGGTTTCTGCTCATCAATTTTCCTGAACTTTTTCCTCTCCCCCAAATTTACAAATGTAGAGTAATCAGTATTCATCAAGGGACTCAACCATCCCAACAACCATTTCTGTACTAAAATTAGGTAAGATTCAAACACTTTAGTCTAAGAGTAGATTTTTTTTATTGTTAACAAAACAGTGTAATAAAGTTTTTAAAATAAAATTTTAAAATATTAAATCTTTTCTATTTTCTTTGTAAGTAACATTAAAACATTGTATATGGACAGTAGATAGTAAAGTTTATTTCAATAGATGGTACATTCAACTTCAATGTAGATAAATTAAAATACTGGAGTATGAACTGCTTTGGCTTAAAGGTTTGCTCCAATTTTTAAAAATGTATTTATTTACTTATGGTTTTTTGAGACAGGATCTTGCTTTGTAGTGCAGGCTGGCCTTGAATTCACTACGTAGTCCAGGCTGGCCTTGAGCTCGAAGCAATCCTCTTGCGTCAGCCTCCTGAGTGCTGGGATTACAGGCATGTGCCACCACACCCGGTATGCTCCAGTTTTTAATGTTCTTAACTCAAGTAAATTATACTTTGTTTCCTTTGGGTCAATTTCAGCTAAACACCACAACCTCTAATGATACCCTGAGAGAGATTATTACAACTACTTCTAATCATATTGTTTTGCCATGCTTATACCAATTAATTTTAATTAGTCAACATATATATACCTAAAATTCATAATTACATGCATTTTAAAAATATTTTTCTATTTATCAATTAGAAGTAGATTATAAACGGACCAATGCAGGGTTTTCTTCATTAGTAAGAGGAAAACCACTGCATTTTAAAGTTATTTAATTATTCAAAGAAGCATTTTTCCAGACTTGAGCAATGAAGTCTTTTAAGTGTAATGTGGCCGCCAAATTGGGGCCTTGCACTATATTACAGCAAAAGAGAAGCATGGCTTCTTAGAAACTTAATTAATCAACTTATTTTTACTATACTGAAGACTGAACAAAGGCCCTGGAACCAAGCTACATCCTCAGCCCTCTCTAAAATACTGTGAGACAAGATCTTGCTTGTCCTTGCTTGCCCAGGCTGGACTAGGACTCCTCATCCTCCTGGCCCACACCCTGTTGGGATCACAGGTGAGTTAAAATAATTCCATACAAATATTTCTTTTTATATAGTAAGAACTGTTTCACTATAATTTAAAGGCAAGAAAAACTCAATTATAATAAAATTTATTTTCGTGGAAATTTTTTCAACTTTGCATGCAGGGATGACTACTCCTTGGTAAAAGCTTCTCAATGCAAACCCTATTATCCAAAATAAGAAATGTTTCTACTACTAGAATCATTACAATTAGAACTGAGCAAAAATCCAACTGAAACCACAAATCCTGATATTATGAGGCTCTGGGATTCAATTCAAAGGAAGTCGTCTTTGACAGCAATGACAACAAAAGCAAGATGATCTTGGGCAGTGGAGAAAAGCAGAGCTCACGAGAAGAGGCGAGGTGATTTGTGGTGTGTCATGAAGTGACGAGGTCATCAGCCACTTTCTCCACAAAAATCTGAGGCAGCGGAGCTTGGTGTACACGCTGCCTTTATTCTCTCCTCTTGTCCCCTTACTTGGATTCATAAACCTTTTTAAGACATCATCCACCTCCTCCAGAACTAACTGGAGCTTCAGGAGATGAGTGGGGTGTCAGTCAGAGATCCTGGCTTCAAGCAAATACCCCTATTAACAGAAAATAGGTGGGGTGGGGGAGGAGAAAAACAAGGAAATAAAGGAAGAAAATTATTTATAAACACAAAGTTGTTGGGAAGTAGGGGAAGGGAAAGAGGAAAGACAGCCTAGGTCCAGAAAAAAATCACTGGTGGCATCAAGGACTTTGCTAGCAAGGCGAAAAAGTTGGCCCAAAGTCTGCAGATCAGTGAGTATCCTCTTTTTATACTTTATACACGATGCAGAGTCAAGTCCAGCAGCTTCCCAAAACATAAAAATCTTATATGAGGAACTAACTACTCAAATTAAACTCCTACTTAGAGAAAGATATATCATAAAATACCTTTCAATATGAATCACAAATACTTTAGACATCTGCTCATTCATTTAAACATTTTTCTGAGCCTTTAGTAAAAAAAAGAAAAATGGCTAGGATATCAGACACAGCTTCCCCTTTATGGTTGACAACATAGAATAGAAAGTAATACTTGCTTAAAAAACAAAAGACAAAAAACAAAAAATAGCTCCAGATGGGAGAATTGGAATTTTAAGTGATCAAAGTTATTTGTAACAAGTTTTAGATACAACTGGATTATAAACTATGTGAGAAACAAATAAGGGTATATGTATGAGGAATACTAATGATAATATTAGCTAACATGCAAGAAAGGACTTCATACGTGTTATAATATTTCATCCTCACGACAGCTCTACGACAGCGGGTCAGCTTTCCCCAATTTACCCGGAAAGAAAGTTGAGAGGTTAAGACTTGTCTACGCGACACAACTTCTAAGTGGCAGACCTGGAAATTCAGGTCTTAATTCCACTTTATAGTGCATAATAATAGCATTATTATTTCTAGCACCACAACGCTGTTATAAAGTGCAGACCTACGATCTTGGTATTATCTTTCGTGTTCTCTGAATATTCAAATCTTTTCATTTTACAACAGGAAAAAAAAATAAGACCCTGAGAAACGTTTTCAAGATTATACAAGTTACAAGGCGATGGACTCGGAATCCAAATGGCCCGAATTCCAAAGGTTCTTTGCTTTGTAGCCCTTAACTCCGCTTAGAGTTTTTCTTTACCCCAATCAAGTCAAGCCCCGCTCCTCTGGGCGCCAGCACCGCCCACTACGGCCTTGCGCAGTGGAGACACCCTCGTCCCGGAGCTTTTCCACTCGCCCGGCCTACGGGCTCTCCAGGACGCCCCCGCCCGGCCAAGCTGGGCTTCTCACCAGGCGGGAGACGGGGCACCCTCGAAATCTTGCTGGTGATCTCTGCAGTGAGCACCGCGAAGTCCTGCTCATAGCCTTCGAAGTCGGACGACATGGCAGCCCTGGAATGCTGGGCCTGGGCTGCAGCCAGGGTCTAGGCGGTCTAGGAACCCTGGCAGGCTGGCACACTTCAGGTCCGTGAAGAGACTCGGGACAGTTCCCAGCTCCGCCGCTTCCTGGTTGTTCTTCGCGAGCTCCTGTCCTCCGGAAACTGAGGGGGGGGTGTTGCTTTTATTTTCCGCTCAGCTTCAAGATTGAGAACTACGCTAAGGGAAAGCAACCCATTTGGCGCCCTCAGCAGCCTACGGAGAGGCTAGCGTTTTCAGAGGTGACTGAAGCATACCCCCTCTGCGTTCTGGGAAACGGCTGTACTCACCCAGCCTACCGATCACAAGTGCCTGCTTCCCGGGGAAGCTTGACGCAGCGGACCTCCCGGAAGTGGCTGTGGCGGAGGCTGCGCGGCTGACCTGCGCAGGAGAGTAGCTGGGAGGGCGCTGGCTGAGACCTGCGGTTAGACAGGTCTTGCGCTTAAGCCTGTGGCGTCCAGGACTTGCTTTCTTTCAGCTCTGAACTGATTTGCCCATGACAGAGTTATCCAAGAAGGAGAAGACGTGTTCCGGGTGAGCCCACGCCGTGCCCACAATGCAACGGCCGAGGAGCGGAGTGAGGACCAAATTGAGCAGGAAATGCAACCTCGATTTTGGCGGTCTTCGTCCCAAAATCGAATCTTAAAAATGTTGAAACCAGCCTCACTTACTAGGACTTTTCACTTAAATGAAGGCTTCTGAGTTCTGTAAACTCGGGCGGGAAACTGAGGCACAAGGTAGCGGCATCAGCTGCGTGGGAATCTCGTTACCTTTATACCTCAGCGACTCTTCCAGCAGCTCACTTCAGATCAGTCAGAAATAGCCTTCTACAGATATATGTCCTGCCCTCCCTCTCCCTCGCGGCAGGAGGCAATTATTTTTCCTTCAGATCTCATTGACTTTCACTCATCCACGAACTCAGTCTTGATCGCACACACTCAACTCTCTCCTCTCTTTGAAATCTCTCTTTCTTACACTGCTTTATCTTTTACACTGTAGATTATTGCTGTGAGAAAGCTATAAGTAAATAGCATAGACTGTGTCTGGTTTACACAATTCAAAAACTTTTCCTTGAGAGGCAGCATAGAACGCCCTAAATATGACCTCGATCTCAGTGAGCACTTGGCCTCATTGAGCTTTTTTGTAGTCTGCTAAGAAGAAAGCTAGATTAGATCAACTCTGAGGCCCTGTTTCTCAGCTTTAATTCTTTGCTGTCTCAAACCATTTGCTAAATACTGGACAATAACACTGGACAAATTGAGAACCAAGTAATAAGATTATTTTAGAAAATGGTGTCTAGTTTACATGCCATTCAAAATGGAACTGAATTTTAGGTAAGTCAAAAGTCATTATGTTTGACATTTGATTAAATCCTCAGCCTTTAGTAGTGCGCTTCTGAGATGCTCTTAGATGTTTCTTGGAGTTAACAAATAAAAATTTTCTCCTGAACTTTCTTTTTTGTTTTCTCTAGGTTGGGTTTCAAACCAAGATACTGGATTTTTCTGGTTAAGATAAAGAACTGAGTGCTTAATAATGAAAGTGGCATAATCTGCATTAACAGCTCATAATTTGAAGGCATGACAGTTAAAGAATACACATGGACTTGTGGCCCATGGAAATGTGTACACAGAAAAAGGAAATCTGTAATTCTTTAGACTTAGGAAGGCCTTCACCAAAATGAATACACTGTTCTCAGTTATCAAGTTTGAAAATCTCCAAGAATTAAAGCGACTATGTCATTGGGGTCCCATCATTGCCCTTGGTGTTATAGCAATATGTTCTACAATGGCCATGATTGACTCTGTGCTGTGGTACTGGCCCTTACACACAACTGGAGGAAGTGTGAACTTCATCATGTTGATAAACTGGACTGTTATGATTCTATATAATTACTTCAATGCCATGTTTGTTGGTCCTGGCTTTGTCCCTCTGGGGTGGAAACCGGTAAGAAAAAAATTTCCTTTTAACAATGAACTCTAATAATTGTATACACTATTTAGTTTTTGCCTTATCTGCCAGCCAAGAGTATCAAACATAGCCTATGTTTTGTTATGCTATAGACTGATTGCATTATTCTAATCACTATGCTCAGAAAATTTACCTGTTTGAAAATACTGATTGAATTAGCTTTTGCAAAGCAATTCACTGAATACTTGTCCTGTGTTTAAAAAAAAAAAACCATTTGGAGAGGTGGAGTCCATGATAATTAGGAGACACGAGCTATTATATAACTGGTAGCACCATAAGGCGGTTCGGTTATAGGAATTGTTTTTTCCACATGATACATTAAAACCTCTTGGAACCATGAAAAAAAATTCCTTTTAAAAACTGGTGGTTTAAATCACAAGGTTTTTGAGTCATTGTAAAATTATAGCCATAGTATAGTATAAATCAGTTTATAGCTTCTTAAAAATTATTAGAAAGTTTTTGCTTATGAATGTCCATACTCCTTGCTGGGAAGGATCACTTTGTAGCTTATTAGAAGTACAGCATCTATAACAGAATCCTTAGGTATGTTAAAGTTTGACAGTGTATTCTATGTGCTGTGTACTATTTGAAATAGGTACAGAAAAGGGGAAGACACGATTTATATTCTAAAAATCCTTACAACCCAAGAGAGAAACCAGTGCACCTATGCAAATTACTGAACTGTAAAATACAGTGGAGTGTGAAGAGTGCTGTGAGGTTAAAAGAAGGAGCTTTCAGCTGGGGAGTGGGACTTTGCACAGATGAGAAGGAAGAGGGCCTTTGAGGCTGAGAGAACAGTGGAAACGTACAGATTCAGAAGCAGTGGGCAGCTTTGTCTGGCAGGAAAAAGGGATTATGTAGTGTAGATAAGGATGAAACAGCTCACAGAGGTCTGAAATACATGAGATATTGTTTCTAAAGTTTAGAAGTTTCTAAAGATTTTCAGCCAAAGCACTGACAGAATTGTGCTGTGGCAGTATTAACAATACACAGTTTAGTTGAAAGAGAAACTGTAGGAGAAGAAACTAGCTAGGAAAGTATTCAAATGGGCCCAAAGAGGGGAGGCAGTAATGATAATCTCAAGGCAAAGACAGATTTCAGAAAGATGCTCAACTCCCCACTATAAGCTCTCAGCTACTTTCTTCTAAATTGTTCCAATTTTAGTAAGATTGGGATAAGTAGAACTAACTAGTGACATTGAATTAGGTCACAGCATGGGGAAGAGAAATTCAAAATGACCTCAGTCATAAGGAGAGTAGAGATACTGTTACCACAAATATGAAGTTTAAAAATTTTTCAGCTCAGATAAAAAGCCTGAAAATGCAGTTTTAGTTTCTATTTTTCCTCTTCCCACATGTCCCAGAAAAGAAACTCATTAAAGAAAAGCATTTTCTCATAAAGCTTGACCTGTCATACTGTGCAATCAAAGTTCTAAAGTATTTTTATGTTTTAATGAAAGGAAAATTCTCAGGACAGCATGTATCTCCAGTACTGTAAAGTCTGCCAAGCATACAAGGCACCACGTTCCCATCACTGCAGAAAATGTAACAGGTATTTGTCTTTGTTGCTCCTGGGGGTTGATCAACTTGATAACTGACCTTTTTGTTGTTTTTGTCGTTGTACTTTGTACCACAGCAATGGAAACTAGTTTCACTCTGAAAAGTGCTACTTTATGAAAAATTTCATCAAAATACTGTGTTCATTTAATCCCTAGCATATATTTAAATTTTCAGGCTAGATAGTAAATTTCATACTTTTTTCTATAAGTAAAAAGATTTTTCTAGAAAAATAGACACTACAAGAATGAAGTAAAAAGTAATACCCTTAGTTTGTTAGCATTTTCTCTTTCAAGATTGTTAACTGTAATCTTACGAGCTTTCAAATTGTTCTGGGTCTGAATTACAAAGGAGACCAATTTTTTATTACTTATCTAATATATGAACAGGTGCTTAAGGCCACAATAATTTTATTATCAGAACCTTAACCTTAAAAAAAAAAAAAAAAAAAAAAAACCAGAATGACTCAAATATTCATGAAGTAAGCCAGGAGCTGTTATAATGATCAGCTGTGTCTATTGATGAATTAGAAATTTAAGTAACCACTGTAAACAACTAAAGTCTGATTTTTAAGCCAGGAAATTTAAAAGTAAGGAACAGAAGCAGAAAAAAAAAATGTTCTTATTATGCCATATTTTCATGCTGGAGTGGTTTGCCTAAGTTAGAGGTTCCCCTTCTGAAGTGTCGTGAAACAGTGAGAAAGGAAATGCAAGTGTCCTCTCTGGGTCTGTGAACAAGTGGAGATTTATAAGTAATTTATTTGAGTCACTGTCTATCCTGCCTCACTTCCTACATTTCTGAATTAGAGGAAAATTGTTACATAATAACCTCTTGGTGGGCCTCCTGACTGTTTTGTTTTGTTCTGTTCTTGGGATTTTTGTCAGTTTTTGAGACAAAGTCTCCCTCTATAGCTCAGGCTGGCCTGGAGCCTACTGCATAGCCTGTGCTGACCTTGAACTCACAATCCTCCTGCCTGAGCTTCCTAGTGTATTTGGATTATAGACTTGAGCCATTATGCCCAGCTCCCTCTAGCTTCTTTAAACAAACTCAGTGGTAGCAGACATCTTTTTCTCAGAAGCTATTAAAAAGCCTGTTCTTTCATGTGCTATTTATAATTTAGGAGTCACTGTTCATAGTTATTTAAAAGCTTGTATTTATCTTTCTGTTCCATAATGTGTCGTTCCCTTATAACTCAGAGACCTGCTAGATTCCTGTTTGCTTGATCTTTGAAGACCAAGTTATGTAAAGACCCTCTGCTTCATGTGTCACGTCAATTTTTCTTGCTAGATGTGTGATGAAGATGGATCATCACTGTCCTTGGATCAACAACTGTTGTGGTTACCAAAATCATGCTTCGTTCACACTGTTTCTCCTTCTAGCACCACTGGGTTGTATCCATGCTGCTTTTGTTTTTATTATGACGATGTACACACAGCTTTATAATCGGGTAAGTAAAAAATGTGTTAGAACACCATTCATGCCATATTAAGTGGTAGTTAACAAGATTATTGAAGAGTTTCCTTTTAGAGATATACTTCCTGTGATTTAGAAGGGAAAATAATTTTGCTGTATTTTTATACCAGATCCTTTTTAAAAAATGTAATTTTTAAGCTGAGAAAAGACTTCTCTTCCTTTATTTCCTTTGAAAAAGATATGTTGTTACTGAAGTTGGTGATTGTTTTAGCAGTATATACATCATTTATTTGATTCTATGCTTTATGTTTATGGGAAGAATAGCAAAAAAATAAAAAAGGGAGAAGAAGAAAAAAGTACCAGTGCTTTATTTCCATCTATTCACATGGCAGATTGTAGTTCTTTTCATTCATTTCTTACTACAGTGCCCTGAAAGGTGGCTCATGGAGCAAGCTTACATCCTATGATCTGAGTAGGTCTGTCCAGCAGTGGTTGGAGTTTATTTATGGACAGGCAGTCATGAGGTAAAATTCAGAGGTTAACAATTTTTAAAAAATCCCTAACGAGGAATGAAAGAAAGGTGAGGCACACAGAACTGATAGGGCCACAGTGAACTGGAGAGTGCACATCTTCCAAAGAGGGGACAGCCTGTATTTGGCTTCGTTTATCCAGTTCATGGTATTTGAAACCCTAGTCCAGTAATGCTAGCTAGATCCTCCAGTGTTTCAGGAAAAAATGTGAAACTTTGAATTTTTATGTGGAATTTCCTAATTTTAAGTGTTGGCACCTAACGTTTCAGGCAATACACATGTATAGGCAGTTCGGTTTGCATTTCACCAGATCTCAGCTAATGATTATGAAATTAAAATGAACAAATAGCCAATCTTAGGGTGTACAGTGTTTGTTGCTAGTGAAGAAAACCGTAAATGTAGATTAGGTAGGGGAAGATAGGAGACACAGCTGAGAGTGGTGTCTGATGTTGTTTGTGCATATTAATGAGTTTATGAAGTTAACACTTTAACTCAGAAAACAACGATGTTGTGGAAAGGTATGTAAGAATAAGGCTGGAGAGGTAACTCAGTGATAGAGCATCTGGTTAGCGTACATAACATCCTGAGTTTGATCCCTAGCTTGGGAGGGGGCAGAAAAATAAACAGTAAAAACTAGGAATGATATCATACACATCAGTTCAAAACCCTAGCCAGCGTGTTCACCTGAAATAGCTGTATTTGATGTATTTACTTTGGCTACGGTGTCAGATGGTCACCTTTGGTGGTGGTGTTTTTAAGTGTCACAGCAGAGTCTAAACAGGTACTGTAACCAGCGTTTGAAGTGTGTGTTGTTCTCAGCTCTCCTTCGGGTGGAACACAGTGAAGATCGATATGAGCGTGGCCCGGAGAGATCCTCTTCCGATTGTCCCCTTTGGATTAGCTGCATTTGCTGCCACATTGTTTGCCTTGGGATTAGCTTTGGGAACAACTATAGCTGTTGGGATGTTGTTTTTTATCCAAGTAAGTTTCTCCATTACCTTTGGCTAAAAGCTGTCATGTTGTAGGGCAATTTGCCCAGGATTTCTAGGTAATTGATTTAAATCATTTGTGAAATGTTAACCTAGAGTTATATCTAATAGAAGTTGACAAAACATTACCCTCTTCCCTTCCTCACAGATGAGAAATTGATTCTCAGAAAGGTTAAGTGACTTACCAAGGCCACCCAGTCATTGTGCTCAGTAAATGTAATTATGAATGTCATTTTATGCTATCTATTCAATAGTAATCCAAATAACTTGTTGAGCACTTGTGTAGGGCACTGTTTTAGGCACTTTGCATATAAGTCCATCCATAACAACTCCATGGAATGTGTACTATTGCGTGCTTACTCTGAGAAAATTACTTTGCTCATCTCTGAGGGTACAGTAATGAAATGAGGTTCCTTAGAGAACCTTTAAGACACTCAAATCATAGTAAATTGTTAACTAATTCAGGGTTACATGTATGTCTTAGATATCTGTGTATAAAATGTTTGAAAGCACAGAAGAGGAGGTCCTCAAAAAGCAGTTCTTATAATTCATTTTATTCACTTAATTCATTCAATGAAAGCCTCACGTAGTCTATTGAAAGCTCTTAGACTGTGATGAGGACTTCTAGTCCAGGGTTGCTTTTGTTGTGTCACAGTGCAAGAAGGCACAGCCAGGTCAAGGAGATCCAGAAAGTATCCAGTATTAGAATTGGTGGGGCTGAGAGCCTTTCTGTATCACCCTTTTTGAATGCTTTATTTAAAATAAGCTTATTTTGGTTATAATTTATATTTTCTGTTCTCGGACCAAACAAAAATTTTCTTAATACCTATAATCAAAAATCATATTAATAATAAACTAAGATCCTAAAATACAAAGACCTATATGAATAGAATTGTTGATACTTAAAAAAATAGATAATAGAATAAAGACTGAATATGTTTAGGCAAACAGTATCTATGTTGAATGTTGAATGAAATGAGTCACTTGCTATAAATAGATTAACCATGAATTTAATTAAAAATATTGATAATAGATTTTAATAACAAAATGCACTTTGGTACTAACTGAATCAGTGTTTTATTAATACTTTCAAATCTTGGTCTGCAATAGAATTTAAAATGTGAATTTTATTATTTTTTAATATTTTTGTGGTACTGGGGATTGAACTCAGGACCTTGCACTTGCCAGGCAGGCACAGAACCACTGAGCTATATCCCCAGTCCCTAAAACATGAATTTTAATTAAAATGAGAGATCTAGATTTGATTATGGATTGATACGATTTTTTTTTATATCTTTATTGGTACATTAAATATACACATCATGATTGCACTCCATAATGGGGATTTGTACCAGTATAAGACACAACTTAATTCTCATTTTTTCCCATAGCCCTACCCACCCTACCACCCCCCCATATACATAAAATTTGTTTCCTTACTTTTTTGTTACAGTCTCAATGATACGATTTTTTTTATGAGAAGGTATTGTGCAGGAGTTATAAGCAAGTACTTTAGAGTCAGAGAGAACAAGATTAAGTTACTCATCCTCTATTATCAGAGTCTTTATGGCATAGAATGATAAAAGCTGTTTCACAGAATTATGATGAGGACAATAATCTTAAAGTTATATTATTAAATTTCACTGTCATTTAATTTCCAGATGAAAATAATTCTCAGAAATAAAACTTCTATTGAATCCTGGATTGAAGAGAAGGTAAATTTAATTATTATTTTAATAGACCATGTAAAGTGCCTGGAAGTGAAAATGTGTACCAAATAATTTCCTTAGCTCATCACATAGAAGGTGAATATGCTTTAGTTCTTTCTACCTTAATATAATTCCCACAGAAATATGTTGCTCCCACATCTTGAGTTGCTGAAGAGGTATATGTCACCTACTAAATAATCCGGCCATTATTACTCAGACTAGGGGAGAAAATAGCCCATTTGGGTTTTTTTGAGACAGGATCTCGCTTTGTGGTTCAGGCTGGCCCTGAGCTCAGCTTCAAACTCACATCACAGCAATCCTCCTGCCTCAGCCTCCCGAGTGCTGGGATTATAGGCGTGAGCCACCACGCCCGGCACTGTGGTATGTGGTACTGGTTGCTGCTGGGCATGAGTCTCCACACCCAGTATGGTATGCGGTTACCAGGGATCAAACCTGGGTCCTTGCGCTTGCAAGACAGGCACTGGAACCACTGAGTTAACTCCCCGGCCTGAAAATAGCCCATTTGAATGGTACCTAAAGTGTTTCAGACTTTAGATAAAGCTTTGTCACAGAACTCAAAAGCTTTAGCCCACACTTCACTTTGTCCATGGTGGTTCTAATCACAGTCTCACTATCCTGTTACCTGCTTAAAACTGCGCAGTCTCACCACCACTACAACAGAAGTTGAAAAATAAAATACCTGCACAGGCCAGACACAACCTACTAGGGAGAATCGAGTCTCTGGATCAGAGCTGCCTCATAAAACTGATTGTTACATAAAGGCATATGCCTCAGTATTATAAGATTTTCCAATTTTTTTCCAGGGAAAAGTTAGAGATCTTGATTTCCTGAGACATCCTTTGAATTTTTAAATGTTAGCAAGCAATTCACATTGAAAACAAAATAGCTCCATGAGTCAAGTGAGCCATAAGATACATCTGTGGCATGTATTTAGACCTGGCAGCCAGTTGGTGATCATGAATTTTATAGCAGCTATTCTCGAACATTTTGGTCTCAGGATCATTTTATGTTTTCAAAAATCACTAAAGACACTAAAAAGCTTTGTTTTATTTTGTTTTTTATATTATATCTATTCATACTTACCATATTTTCTGAGAATTTTTAATGATATCTTTTAAAAATAGTAATCTGTATGTTAATAAAAGTAACAATTGTATGAAAATTTTTTTTTTCCAAATAAAAAATATAATGATCTTGTTTTATATTAAGGCAGTTGGACTTTCACATCTACTTCTCCATTCTATCTCTTAAGATATGTTGCTTTGGTGGAAGTTTATGAGAAAAATTTAGCCTCATAAAGATAAGTAGGAGGAGAAGTCCAGAGCAGTTTTATAGGCCTTTAGATGATAATAGGTATTCTTTGATCCTACATGACAACCCAGCAAGTGACATTTCTTGTCAGTAAGCTTTATACTCCTGCCAAAATTCATTAGTCTGTTGTGCTCTGTGGATGGGCTTTTTACCAGATGATTTTTTTTTTTCATATTATCAGGCATTGAACATTTGAAGATACTGATATACTCCACTATAAAGATTTTCCAAATGTTGTCAGTTTTGTTTGTTTGTTTGTTTCTTTTTGTTTTTGTTTTTTAGGTTTTTTGAGACAGGGTCTTGCTTTGTGATTCAGGCTGGCCCTGAGCTCAGCCTCAAACTCACAGCACAGCCATCCTCCTGCCTCTGCCTCCCGAGTGCTGGGATTACAGGCATGAGCCACCACACCCGGCACTGTGGTATGTGGTACTGGCTGCTGCTGGGCGTGAGTCTCCACACCCAGTATGGTATGTGGTTACAGGAATCGAACCCGCCCAGGTCCTTGCACTTGCAAGACAGGCGCCTGAACCACTGAGCTAACTCCCTGGCTCCAGTTGTTGTCAGTTTTTAAAACTCACATTCAAGTTCCATGCAGTGGTGCACACTTCTGCTTTCAGCTGTTTAACAGAGGTATCATCACCAGCCTGGGCAACTTACCAAGACCTTGTCTCAAAATTAAAAACATAAAAAGGTTAGGGTTAAAACTTAGTACTTCCTGGGCCACTTCCTTTGAAGTGACTTTGAAGTGTCACTTCTATTGAAGTGACAGACTGATTTTGTTCATTCCTGAGAAAATGCTCACAAAATTAAGATCTGAGTAAATTTTTTTTTTAACTTTAGTTTTTTAATCATTCTTTCAAGTAAAAACAGTTACATTAAAAAAAAAAAAAGGACATGGCTATTATTGTTAGCTCACAGCTCAACAAGTATTTTGGCATGCCTTATGTGTGCTTCACATTTTTTCATATGGAATGTTAGAAGTACATCTACTTAGGAGTTGTAGTTTACGTGGGTGTAATGGCTCATCTGTAATCCCAGCACTGGAGAGGCTAAGATAGGAGGGTCATGGCAAGTTCAAGGCCAGCCTGGGTACATAGTGAACTCAAAGTCAGCCTGCACTACATAGAGAGACCCTGTCTCAAAAAACCAAAACAAAACAAAGAGTTGAGATTTAATAACAATAATAATTTTTATTCCTTTATCAACAAAATTCTTAAATGAAATTATTGGGTTTTTAAAGCTATAAAAATGTTTATTCATTCCCTTAGTACTTGCAGAGATTGGTTTTGAATCACCTCTGATGCTAAAATCTGTGGATGCTCAAATGCTTCACATAAAATGCCAAAGTTACTTGCTTATAACTTAAACACATCTTCCTGCACACATAAAATCAATGCTATGTAACTAGTTGTTATACAGATGATATGTTTAGGGAATAATGATGAGAAAAAAAATGTGTTTCCATATTCAGTGCAGAAGCAGTTTGATTTTGTTAATATTTTTTATTCATGTCCATGGATACAGGATCTATGGATATGGAATGTAGGCAGTTGGCAATGACCATAATGACTATTAATACAGTTTCATGCCTTGTCTTCAATATATCTAACAACTCATTCCCCTACTTTTGCAAATGTCAACGTAATGAAAAAGCAAATAACATCTTAGTACAATTATAAAATTTATTTGACCTCAGCCGGGGATTTAGCTCAGTGGTTCTGGTGCCTGTCTTGCAAGCGCAAAGACCTCGGTTCGATTCCCTGGTAAGCTCATACAATACTGGGCGTGGAGACTCATGCCCAGCAGCAATCAGCAACACATAACACAGTGCCGGGTGTGGTGACTCACGCCTGTAATCCCAGCACTCGGGAGGCAGAGGCAGGAGGATGGCTGTGATATGAGTTGGAGGCTGAGCTCAGGCCCACCCTGAACTACAAAGCAAGACCCTGTCTCAAAAAAACAAAAAAATTATTTGACCTTGTTGAACCAAAGGAGAAGGTCTTGGAGATTACAAGAGTCAACAAAGCAATTTTGGGAACGTTCAGATAGACAGATTTCTGGTCTAGCATCTTAGCTTTTATCTAAGACCTTTCGTCACCTCCTTACGAGCCTACCCTGCCTCTTTTCCCATACTTCCATCCCATCTCACACTCATGGTTTATACATCCTACTGTGCTGTGTCTTTGTATGTAGTGTTGCCTTTGTCTAGAATATTCTTTCCTCTCATGTTGCTTGATTTTTTGCCATTCAAGATTTAGTTTAGGTATCATTTCTTACAAAGAACTTTCCCTAGACTTGGCTATGTACTTACTTTTCCCATAGCAGTATACAGCTCTGTCACTTTTTAACACAGAGTAAAAAACTTTCATATAGGTTATAAATAACTTAGATCTATATTTTTAAAAACTCCATGTTTAAGACTCCAGTGCTTTTATTTAAAAAAGAAAATAAATGACCTTTTACTATCTGAGGACAAAGAAACAGTTGAACAGAAATGTTGGTTTTATAGTACGGCAGTTTTTTTAAATAAAGAATAACACCAGTAACCATGAACAACAACAAGAATCTTTTTCATAAAATACTGTAGCTTGATAATCAGATATTTCACACTACTATTTCTGTGAAGTATAAAAATATACTGACATTAGAATAATATGGGGAGTTAATGACCAAGGCTCTCTTAAAATATATTATGCTAAATCTAAAAGTCTTGTTAACATTGCCTTATTGCTGAGTAAAAAATTCATTTAGCATATTAAAGTTATGAAAAGTTTATAGAAATGATCAGACACGAAAAAGTTTCAACAGTTTACATTTATTGTTGGAATAAACAGTGTATCTGTGTACCAGTAGGTGTCAGCAGATCTTAAGAAATTTGAAGCCAGTCTATTTGCTTAAATTAAAGCTAACCATTTAAATTGCTAGAATATCATTTATGCTACCTGAATATTTATTTACATGCCTACAGGTACATGTAATACAAATGTAAATGAGTATGTGTGAGTGTACAGTGATATAAAAAACTGAAAGATGTTCTGTGCCTATGTGCTGACCTTTCAAAAAGGTGATTTGCCATTAACATTGACCTCGATTTACCAGTTTGGGCTGTTCCCACAGGGCCACTGTGACCGAGGATAAATCTATTGCATTTTCATGCATCCCATGACACGGTTCTACTGTGAGCAAAAGAGTTCCTTCTTAAATAGAATCTTACTTTATCCTGAATCAGCTTATTATCATATTTACCTGACCCTTTGCACCACTACACAATCAGGAACATAGAGGATTTTCTGTATATGAGATGAGTTTAGTTAAGTGTTTTAGTAAGCATTTTTGAGTGTTTATTCTTAAAGGAAACCCTATGCAGTATTTTCTGAGTGATCATATATCACATTCATGTTGTATCAAGTCCTTCCCATGTTGTGATAAGGCTGGGACTCTTCTGCATACTCTTAAAATTACAGCAAAAAAAATGTATTTTTGTGAAAGATACAAATTTGAGGAATAAATTTTCTCATTAATGTATTACTGAAAGTCACCTTAAAGCAAGGGCATCTGCCATCTTACATCTTTATTATCTACAGGCTAAAGATCGAATTCAATATTACCAACTAGATGAAGTCTTTGTTTTTCCTTATGATATGGGAAGTAGATGGAAGAATTTCAAACAGGTATTTACATGGTCAGGGGTTCCAGAAGGAGATGGATTGGAGTGGCCAATAAGAGAAGGCTGTCACCAGTACAGTTTAACAGTGAGTATTTTTATTTGAGTGGTCTTTCCTTTTTGCCTTAGCATCTACACTTTAACTTTTCCTTAACTTAGTATTATTGTATAGTAATACAACCATTGTAAATATTTTCATTATTTCAAAATGAATCCAAGTTAATATTCATAAACTGCTTCTTATATCATGTGTCTTTAGTATTTAACTCTCCTAAAATCCCCAGACCTCTTTGGTAAAGTCCTGACTCTTTGACTTAATTTAATAGACTCTGACCTAAAATTACCTTCCAGGCTACAGAGTCATATGAACTCCCTTGTATAATCCTGCCCCCAACTTTGCCTATACTGTTTCCCTATCTCATGTGACTTCTCTACCTGTCCTTAAGAGCTCTGCCAGTCCCACATCTTCCATGTAACCCAGCAACCCACTCCAGACTCATCTGCATGGGGCTCCAGTGTATACCAGTCTCATAGCTCATGAGGTTTCCTATTTTTATTCACTTTTTATTCCTAATATCTTTAACTTGCAAAAGTGTAGAGTGGAGGCCAGGAATGATATTTGTTTCCCCTCTGATGTCTATACAGTACTGTTTAATAGTTGCTAACTAAAGGGAGAAAGTGAGTTAAAAGTTGACTTATTCGAGACTCACTGATGGTAAGTTTCACAGTTTCTCTGCTGTGTTAGAGAATTAGTGAATATCAGCTTCTCTGCCATGAGCACTATTAGCCTGGAAGCTTCCTGAGGACTGAGAACACATCTCCCTGGTTTTTGGGCCACAGTGAGTGCTTAAAGAATACGAATTGATGAAACTACTAGAGAATGAATTCTGAGGAGAAAGCCCCATTTTCACAAAGGCCTGTGGGCTTTAAATCATAAATAATATGACATTTTGGGAAATCAAGCATTTGTGATGTTACTCTCATAATAGAAGAGGATAGGCTCTTTTTCAATAATAAGGACTTAATTTTTGTCTTTTATATCTTCCAGATAGAGCAATTGAAACAAAAAGCAGACAAAAGAGTGAGAAGTGTAAGTAATTCTTTTACAGTGATATGCTGATTTCTCTTTTATCAGGCTGTATACTTCTGAATAATTTTTTAAATTGCCTTTGAGTGGAAACCAATGTATGGCTTTTATTAAATTATATCCCTTGAGTGGGCTGAGCTGGGGATGTAGCTCAGTGGTACCATGCCTGCCTGGTAGATTTGATCTCTGGTGCTGCAAAATGAGTGAGGGGAAGAAGGGAAGGAGAGCGGGGAGGGAGGGAAAATAGTTCTCCTCAATATAGATTGTTACAACAAAACCTATCCTTATAGCATGTTATTGCATATGATGTCACTAGCCATCAGTGCTAGTTATGCTTATTAATTAAAATAAAATGAAAAACTTAATTTCATATTTGCAGTGGCCATGTTGTAAATCCTTTGTAGCTACTTGTATTAGTATAGTGGAGCTATAGAACATTTCCATCATTACAGACAGTTCTCTTGGACAGAACTGCTCTGGAGTTTAGTTCTTAGGAGTTGTGTTCTTGAAGGGTAAGAAAAGCCTGTGAATTAGAAATCAGACACACAAGCTTAAATATCACATGGTTTATCTTAGAGGAGAAACATAAATTATAAATAAAGAATAAGGGCCGGAGAGTTAGCTCAGTGGTTCCGGCGCCTGTCTGGCAAGCGCAAGGACCTGGGTTCGTTCCCTGGTAACCACATACCATACTGGGCGTGGAGACTCACACCCAGCAGCAACCAGTACCACATACCACAGTGCTGGGCCAGCCTGAACCACAAAGCGAGACCCTGTCTCAAAAAACCTAAAACAATAAAAAAATAAAATAAAAATAAATAAATAAATAAAGAGTAAAGTGAAAGATAAATAATAGGAAGTAGGGGGATAGAGTTTTCTCAAATGAGACAGAAATTAAGAGATGGAAGTAGGGCAGACTGACTGGGAAAAGGGATGGGAAAAAAGGGAATTAAGATGTGTTACGTACATGTACCAGCTCCACACAAGGAGTGTAAACATGTACTGCAAACATGAACTGATAAAAAATTAAACTTTTATTTTTAAAAGAACTCTAGGGGAAAAAAGGAAAACAGAAAGATCACTTGCCTCCTGAAAGAAACAGGTTGGACAGAGAGCTGGGAGGCGAAGTTTGGCACTGAAGATTTGGGTCTACCATTAAAATTTAAATTTGAACATAAGAGGACTCAGAAACTGTGGGTTAATAATTAAGGTTTTTCTTCTGCTTGCTGATGACAGGTTCGCTATAAAGTAATAGAAGATTATAATGGTGCCTGCTGTCCTTTGAATAGAGGAATCAAAACCTTCTTCACGAGCCCCTGCACTGAAGAACCTCGAATACAAATACAAAAAGGGGAGTTCATTTTAGCCACAAGAGGGTTACGGTAAGTGACAGAAAACATTACATTCTTTTTGACAAAATTAGTGAACAGCCGCAAAAGTAAATGTCATCTTTTAAATATTTCAGGTACTGGTTATATGGAGACAAAATCCTTGATGATTCCTTTATAGAAGGTATGAATATGGAAGGGTGTGTTAAAAGAATGAGGCCACTAGCAGTAATTCCAAATTGTACCAGAATAATTTGTGAATAATTACATATAATCAAAAGCATTCAGAACACTGTGTAGCAAGGCACCTGGTTAAGCAACAAAAACCAGCTTATCTTTCTCCATAGTACTTGTACTTATCAGGACTTTATGTTGACTCGCATTTGAGCTCCTACTTAACTTAGTGACAGACACTTACCTAAGAGCTTCACTTACACTTTCGAAGTTCCAGCAGACCTCTTAGGTAGGTATTATCATTTACATTTCATTGATGAGGAAAGCAAAGCACAGAGGCTAAGCGGGTTGTCCACAACCACACACTAAAACCAGGCAGCACCAGTGTTCAAAGTGGTCTGACTAGATTCTGGGCACCTAACCCCTGAGCTGTATGTGTCCACTCTGAGTGAATAGTCCTCTTGGGAATATGACACTAGTGGATTTTTATTCTATTCTTTATTTTTAGAATAATTCTTTTTTAAAGTAAAAATTAACCCAGGATGCTCTTTAAACAGTACTGGGGGTTAATCATAAATTAACCCTATTGACAGCTTAGGTTATCATGGTATATATTTTAGAAAAAGGTCTAAGAAGGAAACTCCCAGCTGTAGGGGCTTGATCCTGGGCAGAGATATAGTTAGTGTGTGGTGGAACAAACACTTTTTCTGATTGTATACATGTGAGTGAGTATGCCAGTTGGTCCCTTTCCCAGATAATAGAATTTGGAAACTGATTTTTTTCTATCCTGTTTGAAGCACTTTTAAACCATCCTTTCCCTTCCAGAAGTCAAGCTCATGAGAAAAGGGTGTGGAGGGAGTTTATTAATTTGAAGTAAGGGGACTTCTTGGTCCCAGGAATATCTCTGTAGTACATCAAACTCTTTCATCTCAATTTTCTGTCACAGGTATGTCAAGAATAAGAGGATGGTTCCCTAGAAACTGTGTGGAAAAATGTCCCTGTGATACTGAAACAGATCCAACCCCAGAAGGCGAGAAGAAAAACAGATAACCACGGTTAAAATGAAATCTTTCTTTAATTCTGCTTCATTACTTGAAAATTATACATATGACTAAAGAATTATGCAACAAGCCTACTGTGGTTAAGATGTTCTTTTCCTCAAAGGTGCCCTAGTGCCATGATTAAAATTATTTTTATTACCATTTGGGAATGGAGAAGCCATTCTATGTATGCCTTTGAATTCCTGCTCCTTTTATCACCTCTTCTTCCCCTCAGAAAGGAAAATATTTCAGCCAAGTAGCTAATTGCATTTCCTCTAAATTTTTCTTTATGCACTGCACACTATGAACTTCACCTGCAGATACAGTTCTCTATTTGCCAGGAGCATCTGCATGTGATACTTCTTATTTCCTTCTATACACTATAAGAACTTGTCAGATTCAATATAAGCTCAAATTTTGTTACTTGTCTTTTAATAATGCAGATTTTATCAAATCAAATAAAGATCAATGAATGTTCTATATAAATTACGGTTTTTACTTAACTCATTTTTATTTTGTTGACTTTTTATTGTATCTTAGGTCTTTATGAAAAAACTACCCTGCTTCCTTGTGGAAAATAGGCATCCTGAATTAAAAAGACATGATGCAGTCACCTTAGTCCATGAGCCCTTTTAATGGCATATTGCAGTTACAGCATTCTTGTAGGCTTTAAATCTAGTGATCTCAAACTGCAGATACACAGTTGAATTTATCAAAAACTAAAACTTTCAATCAATCCACGCTGGTAGAATTACAAAAGGGAAGAATGCCTGTTTCTCTGAACTGCACTAAACGGGTCCACTATTCCTTCCTTCCAGGACAGGGAACATTATACATTGGCTGTCAGGCCTGTAACAGTTGAGAACAAGCAGAGGGCACTTGGAGATTGAGCAGTGAATGAAGAATGAAATAGTCCTCTGCCTCCTTGCAGTGGGGACAACAGGTGAAGAGACCATGTGTCAGATGGAGTCGTGTACGATGAAGAAGGTGGGAAGTGCAAAAGTTGCCATTTACAATGACTGAGGGAACAAGTTGGGTGCCTTTTGGGGTACCTGCATTTTAGGGGGGGCATCAAGAATACAAGGAAGTAGAGATGTGCCTGGGATGACTGAGGAACTAGAAGGCATCAGTGAAGCTTGGCTGTCATGAGTTGGGGAGGAGACAGAAGTCAAAGGGCGAGGGGAAGCTGATCACGGAGAATCCTACACATTCCTGCCTTCCTGCTTCTAACTCAAGTAGATATTTCAGCTTTTTCTAGGCTCAAGGTCAACAACGACTGACCTAGGACATTCTTAACTCCAGTTAGAGCCCTGAAAGACAGACTAGTCAAAGTTAGAATACAGCAAGGTGGTAAAGAAGAAAGTACAAATTAGTGCTTACCATTTGGTTTGGCTGGCATTTATTATAGCTATGGGATAAGCAAGACTCATCTTAGTTTCTGTTGTTCCAATAATTATCAAACTCAGTCGCATACCACACTAACAATTCCCATACCTGGGCTGTACCTCGGGTCTGTAGCTCAGAGTCCCTCTCAGCACTCGGGCATAAGTATCTTTCTAAATTCCAGGTAATTTTAGTGTGAGAACCACTAATGACCTTGATGTTGAAGTGATCCTTACTTAAGACTGATTCTCGTCGTGGTCCATGAGGCAACAAATACTACAACATATTTGCAATAGTTTATTTTAAAGATTTTACATTTACAAGTAGAGTATTTATTATCTGGCTGTAAGGTACAGCAGTAGCTGGAGTCCGGGTGAAAAAATCAATTGGTTCCTTCACAGAAGATAAAGTATGGTACGGACAGGATGTTTGCCCATAGATCTTTGTTCCCAGTGCAGGAAAGTTTGATTCAGTGCTTGCGTCATTTACTGGAAAAGTTAACTGGATGTGTTTAAGGTCCCCACAGCTTCCAGCTCGGCAGCAAACTGAAGAACAGATTGAGTCACTGTCTACACTGCAGATAACACTTACATAGCATCCTTTTTTATCATGGCATTGGCCCAACTTCTAATATTCCCAAGTCAGAGATCTAGAGGGTTTAGATCTAGAGGCTTGGTGTACTCATTTTTCCTTTATATATATATATATATATATAGATAGATAGATAGATAGATAGATAGATAGATAGATAGATTATAGTACCTACAGAAGGACAAGGGAGACATTTGTCTCACAGGTCTGAGTGGCAGGTTAAAACTCAAGTTTTTAATGGTTGATTAATGAACATGAACTGAAAACAGCTTTTCAGAACTTAAAGATATCTTGATTTGAACATTAACTTTAGGCTAGTGTGGGGCCTGCTGGCAAACTAGGCTTTACCATATAATAAGGAAAAAACATTACACTGGGTCTCTTAGACCAGTGGCAGCAAACCTAGAGCACACATGCCCCCAAAAGCTCTAAAAGGTTCACCATCTCTGTTTTAGACTCTAGAATTAGGAATCACAAATAAAAATGGCATTAAGGTGGAGATGGTAAGGAAAGGTTAAGGACAATGGAATTTAGAGAAAAGCATGTTAATCAAAGTTGCCCTCTAAAGTCTTTCATCAGCAATATTTCAGTTGGGAAGAACAGGGTTTCTTTCAGGCCTCACCTTTCTGTATTAAAAAAAACAAAAGCCACTTTTTGATGGTTCTGATAGGAATGGAAAAGCAGTGGGAGGGTAGGCTTTAATCCAGGCTATCACAAGGCAGTCTGGGGTGGGCAAGCAGGCCACATGACCCTGTCAGCCGGACGTACCTGAGCCTACTCCTGGATACTCTCATAGAGGCTGTCAATTTGGCTCTGAAAGTGTTTGGCAAGTTCTCCTCGTTTTGCTTTTAATGTTGGTGTCAAGAATCCATTCTCTGTGGAAAATGGCTCTGGATGAACAAAAATGTTTTTGACCTAGAAAGTGAAGGGAATACATGCATATGTGCTTATTAACGATTTGAACTTTTGTGCACACTCCTCTGAGCACTCTGAAGAACTGCAAAGACTGTTTCACCCTGTGGAAGTGAGCTTGACCCCGGGGAGGGTAAAGACAATCACCATGCCCTTTAATTAGGGGAAGAAAGGAATAGGGAGGAGGGATAATGAACAGCAAAAAGGGACAAGATAGCTAACTGCAAAAGGTTATTCCCACTTGTGATTAAGGGCACAAAATCTAAAATCAATTCTTTGAAAGTTATTCAAACTCTTTTATGAATGAAAACTTTAAATGAAACTTCCTAGTATGACAAGTAACCAGGATAACTTCAACAATCCATACCTGTTCAAAGGATTTAAGGCCATTTTCTTTCCCAATTTTCTGCAAGTCTTCTAAAATGGCTTCTTTTACAGCCTAAGATACAAAGTACCCTTTAAAATATGTCCATTTGTAAAAGACCTAAATAAAACACTAAGCACAGGCCAACAGAAAATGCCTAAGAATAGCTGGGGATGTAGCTCGGTGCTGTGCCTGCTTGGCAAATGCAAGGTCCTGAGTCTGATCCCTCGTACCGGAAATACAGTAAAGACCTAAAAAAGATGACTAGGACAAAAGCAGGATGTCCAAGTATGTACAATCACATTATGTACCTTATATTAATCAAATAAGAATGCAAATTTAAATGTCAACAGGAATTTTTCTCTGAATGACATTTTTATTCTTTTTTTCCATTTCTCTTTCCTACTAGGAGCATATTACCATAAAAAGAAAAGTTTTTGTTTTGTTCTTAAACTCCTCATTCTATTTCATAGGCCAATGAAACTCTTCAGTCTGGTTGGGCTATAGTTGCATGTCCCAGAAACAGGAAGATTCTGTTCCTCCAGACCTCCTCCTGCCTAGCCGGTAAGGCTCCTCTTTAAGGGGGGGCCAGTGGGTGTACATTAGTTTTCAAAGCCACACTTACTTTGGATTGGCACAGTTCTTCCATGGATCCCTTAATCCCAAGCTTGGCTGCAAATGAAGGGAGCACTTCTGGGTCAGGAACCACCACTCCTACTAAGGATGACTGTAGAAAGGATACGAGGTACAGGGCAGGAGAGGATCAGTGTAGGGATGTCAGCCATTTCCCTCTCTTACCCCTGAGCTTCAGACTTAGAAGCTGAGTAGTGTCCTAATCTTTTCTCATTGTGTTCCAAAGCCAGGGACTTCAATCCAATTGTCCCTACTCAACATTATTACAAAAAGTTCTATTTGAGTATCTTTTGATATTGAATCTTCAAACAGAAGCAGTACTCTTATCAAGAACCTTTAGCCTGTCCTTGTGAACATCCTTATCCCTCACCTCCCATTAAAATTAAAAATTAAAAAAAAAAGCCAAGTTTACACATAGCATGTATTCCATAGCTCGTGTCAAAACAGTGCAAGGTGGGCTGTGATTAGGATAAGAGCTACCTATCATAGGGCTGTTTTAACAATTTCACAGACTTGTTTACAAAGTTCATCAGAGCTTCAAAAATGCTTTCTGTCAATACTGCCTTATTTGAGATTTGAAATATAGCTTTATTTATTAGCTGGATTTTCTCATCCTGAAAGCCCCTGCCGGAATTCCCAGTAGCCATAAGAACCAGCATGGTCTATACTTGAAATTGGCTATGGTTAAACAGTGTAATACCCGTAAGCTCTCCCCGTGGATAAAAACTTGTAACACTGGACCACTCCTGATATAGATGTTTTCTATCTTCTCTGGAGCGATATATTCTCCTTGTGCCAGCTTGAAAATATTCTTTTTCCGGTCAATGATCTTCAGAGTTCCATTCTGCATGAGGCAGATAAAAGCATCAGTATTTTTGAACCCTAGGAGTGGTATCCTTTTATAGTTGGGGAAGTCACAGGTATTATCTTCCTTTTTAGTTGATTTTTTAAAAATTTCTCTACAGCAATAATGAACTCACTGAGAAAGAAATTCGGAAAATAATACCATTCAAAAAAACACCAAAATATCAAATAGGACTTAACCTAAACAAGAAAGTGAAAACCTCTGCAACAAAACTATAGTATTCTGCAAAAAAGTAGATCAAAGAAGACATTAGAAAATAGAAAGGTGCCCAATTCCTGTGCAGGCAGAATGAATACCATCAAAATGGCCATATTCCAAAACTGACATACAGATTTAATACAATCCCAAACAAAATACCAATAACACTCCTCACAGAACTTGAGGAAAAAAATCCTAAAATTCATATGAAACCAAAAGAGATTCAGAATAATAAAAGCAATCCTGTACGACAAGGACGCAATCCTACACTTTAAATTATATTACAAAGCTACAGTGATATAAACAGCCCATTACTGGTGCAGAAACAGACACAAGGACCAATGGAACAGAAGATGCCGAAACAACCCAAGCACATTCAGCTATGTGATCTTTGACGGAGGGGTAAGAAAGTAGATGCTGAAGGAAAACTAGCCTCTTCAGTAAATGATTCTGGGAAAACTGGCTACCCACATGCAGAAGATTGAATCTAGACCCGTATCTCTCAACATGTACAAAACTGAAAATGAATCAAAGACCTAAATATTAAAGTGGAAACCATCTGTTGGAAGAAAAATACATAAACTCTTGGAGATAAATGTATAGGAAAGGACTTTCTGAACTTGTTTCCAGTATCCAGAAATAACATCAAGAATCAACAAACGAGGTCATTCTTCTGGACACCAAAGAAAACAACCAAGAGAGTGAAGAGATAACTTATACAAAGGAAAAACTGCTGTGAGTTATTCCTCAGATAAAGGACTAATACTTCGAATATATAAAGAATTTTTTAAAAATAGACACCCCCTAAATCAAAGGCTCAATCAAAATATGGGCAGCTGAAATGAACAGATACTTCTCAGAAGTACACATGGCCAACTAATATATGAAAAAAATTTCAACATCTTTGGCCTGTAGAGAAATGCAAATTAAAACAGTCTTACTCCAGAAAGAGTGGCTATTATCAAGACATCAAATGATAACTGCTAGAGAGTCTATGCGGGGAAAAGGAACACTTCTATATTTTGATGGGAAGTACAGTGATACCATATAAACTAGTACCACTATGATAGGAATTAATATGGAGATTTCTTAAAACACTAAAAATAGAAATTCCATTTGACTGAGCTAGGTAGTTTCTGGAAAAAATTAAAAACATATTACAGTAATACGTGAATATCCATGTTTATAGCAGCATGACTCAAAATAGCTAAATGTTGGAAGTAGCCTGTGTCTCCAATAGAATAACAGATAAAATGTGACATGTACTCCACTGCACTACTCTGCCATAAAGAATAAATGAGGTCATTTGTGGCAACATGTATAAACCTTGAGGTTATAATGTTAAATAAAATAAATACACAAACAAAAATATTAAATGATTTCCCTTATATGAGAAACCCCAAATTTAAATAAAGAGCAAAAATAAAAGATAGACAACAGTAAATAAAAAGAAAGACCTTGTGCAAAAGAGAAGAGAATCAAAAGACAGTAGAGGGAGAGGGAGGGGAAGAAAGAGGATGAGAAAAGAGTTAGAAGGGGTAATGTACGTGTACCGGCTCCACAAGGAATGTAGACCCCATACACCAAGTCCCTGTAAAGAAATTGTGCATTGTGTACTACAAACATGTATTAGTAAAAAAAAAAAAAATAAATTTCTCATCTGAAACTTTAAAAAATAAAGCACATTTCTCTAGAGACATTGGAGACATTTAATTTCTTGGTGTGGGGAAAGGGATAGCACCTTCTACTAAGAGTCTGTTTTATAGTCTGTCTCTGCAAAGTCTCAGAAAAAATCTCTGGGAACTGCTAGGGTTATGCAATTAGTTACTTCAGCCAAGAAAGAAATTTTGCAGCTTTTAATTTCTAGTAATTTAATTTCTAGAACTGAGGGATAGCGAAAGAGTTTTTCCCTATGACCATTGGATTAGTTAGCTTTCATCCTCCTTGATTCCCACTGTTTCCCTACTGATCTACCCGAGAGCAGGCTGAGACAGCTCCACTGCACTAATTAGGTAAGTCAGTAATTGGGCGTGTTAGGACAGGAGCAAGGCTGGGTAGGCTCTGACCAGCCTCACCAGAGGTCATTTGCAGCTTCGTTTCTCTGAGCTTAATTTCTCTGAGGAGCTTATGTTCTTAGGGATCTGAGTCTTGGAATCAGGACAAGTGGCAAATATGATCCACATGAGCACGTGATAGGTAGGCAATAGACAGAAGTAGCCCTGCATCCATCAAGACCGACTCATCAATCCAGCCTCACATTATCTGAGGGTAATTAAGGAGTAGCATTTTATAGCCACACTGAGGAGCATCTCTATTGCCTATATCATATCCTCAGCTTAGGAAAGGAGGGGCACTTGCTAAACAGAAACATATGTAAGGAAGATAGAATGAGACCCAAACCTAGGAATAGCAGTGTCATTAGGACCATGCTCTTGCAGGTCTCATTGTCAAGAATTCCTTGAATCTCCCTTAAATTTTGAATTAAGCAAGAAAGAAGTATTAAGACCTAGTTATGTTCCAACATCTCTAACATATAGTAGGAAAAGAACCATTCCCTCTTTGGTGGTCCTGGCATTGAACAGGTGGCCGACACACTGAACTGTAGCCCCAGCCCTGTTTTCTTTATTTTTTTTTCAGACAAGTTGCGCAGTTTTGCTTTGAGCTTCAAATCCCCATCAGCCTGAGAAGCTGAGGTTATAGCTATGCACCACCCCAGCCCACCCCACCTGTCAAAGAAAACTGTTGAGAAGGGCCAAGGATTTAGCTCAGTGACCCTCCCACCTGCCTTGAAAGCAAAGGTAGTGAGTTTGACACCGCCACACACTGCCAAGAAAACTACTGAGAAAGGAGACCTTTTGGAAAGAAATCTCCTATGGAGGCTTGACGGCTTCCCCACTACCATACTATAATTTCCTCTCTTCTTAGGAAAAAGATAGGATAAACAGAAACCATTGCTAATTATTTATCAGGGAGCACAATCATAAAAGCTCTGTGTCTACTGTGGAGAGAGATTGTAAAGGCCATCAAGAGGCAAACATTAGCCTCTGCAAACATTTGGTTTAGAAATTCTACTTCCTTGTTTGACAGGGGAAAAAAATCTCTCTGAAACTCACAAAAGGTGAAAGTAGTGGGTGCTTAGAATTATCAAATCTCAATGTTTGCTTCAAGTAAAGTACAAAGAAAAGAGAAGTGAATAAAAAAAGAGAACAAATTTCTATTCCTCACTACTCTTTTACCAGAGAAATCAAGCATTTCCCTCGGCCATGAATAAATTTATGCCACTATAAAGGATCCATGCCAATTCTAAGGCTCAGGGCCAGGTGATCTTTCAAAGATTCCCACTTTTCATTTGGGTCTGGAAACAGGGTCCATACTATGGGCTACTGCTAACTTTGTATTTGAGAATGAACAAGAAAAGAAGAAAATGTTTCAACTGGTCTACATCTTGTTTTTTATAATACTGTAGTCACAGTAGCAAAAGTTGTCTAGCATGGAGGAAGAAAGGTTCTCCTTTCTTCAGCTCTACATCACAGATTAAGCCACCTTTCAGAATTTCACACTTTGGTTCACGGAAGAGCATTAGAACACAGATCTCTCATATCCCAGCCTACATTCTTACAACTGCTGTGTACTTCCCTTTACAGGAAGCAAAAGCCACACACCAGGTAGGATAAAGACTTATTCCCATCCAGCTACCTCACAGGTTAACCTATTTGCTTTTCTGCTTCCCTCTCATAGGCAAATCATGCTCCCCAGTGCAGCAGCACAGACTTCTAAGAGTGATGAAGAAATACTCACTGGGAGCCAGCACCCAATATCTCCGGTGTGAAGCCAGCCATCTTTGTCCAGAACTTCCTGTGTCTTCTCGGGGTCTTTCAGATACCCTTTGAACACATTGAGGCCCTTGATGCAGATCTGTATGCCAGAAAGAAGGTAGTGATAACAGCAGAGCTGCTTCTCCCAGAAAAGTGCTTTATGAGCCACCTGCTCCTACTGTACTCATTCACTACAGCATGAAGAACATCATAGTTCAGTTGCACAAAGAGGACAAGACAGTGAGACTCAGAAATATTTCATCTCTTGCCAAATTTATCTCAGGTTAAACCGGACTCCTTTTTTTCTCATCTAATCTCCCTCCCCCAACATGATTATCTATCTGGACACATTTTATGACCTACCCACCTCCCCTTCATTATTCACTGAAAAGTAGTTCATGTCAGGTACATCTTCCAGCTTCACATAATTGCAACACATAGGAGCTCCAACGTGACCTAAAACATACCATACTGAGTCAGCTGCAAAAGCACAAAATGTCCAGGCATATTTCTGAGATATTTATGGATCTAAGAACAATGGACTGAAAAATCTTCTAGTACCAATGTTAGATAGTCAAGATAGGCAAGTGCGGACCTCAGACATGGCACTCAACACTTGCTACATTGGTCTAAAGAACTTAACTGATCTAAACTCTGGTACTTGTCCCACCCACTGTGCCCAGCTCAGCAGATGGAGGACCTACCTGAGGTCCAGTCCCCAGGTGATGTGATGGTACAGCCACCTGTGCACTCTGTTTGACCATAAGCTTCAAACACCTGGGAAAACAAAGAAGACCTTTTAGATATGCTTAGAGTCAAGTATAGGCTAGCACCCTGTGGACAGAAAAGCAAGGCTTTCAGGATTGCAGGACACTTAGTTTCTTCAAACTTTAAATTCGTGGCCCAGCTGCTGAGTATTTACAGCTGAAGGTTTATTCAAAAGCCCAAAGGCTTCAGCAAGAAGGCAAAGTACAGAAGTCTACATGAAAAATACGACATTTCAAGCAGCTGATAAAATGTAAGTCATTAAGTGATGTGCAACACAATGGTGCCTGAAGCTGGCTAGTGGAACTTGGCTAAATGACCTGAAAAAATGGAGAAGATTTTATAAGAAAAATAGCTCTCACTATGATAAAGAACAAGGACTGGCAAACTTTCTGCACGGGTAAGACAGTAAACATTTTTAGCTTTTTGGCCTGTGTATCAACACCTAAATTCTGGCAGTGTAGCAACAGGCCAACGGTCCTAGACTCTGTGGAAAGGAATGAATATGTCTGTGCTCCAATATAACTTTACTCATAAGGACATGCAGCAGACTAGGCTTGGCCAGTGCTGCAGTGTACAACCCTCATGTGGAAGATAGTCTGGCCTGGGGAACACTAGTGGCAGGAAGGAAGTTGACAGGCTACAGCACTGTAAGTGTGGCTGTGATAGGCAGAGTTGGTAGAAGGAGAAATGCTGACAGAAGACTTTTCTAGGAGTGAGGGGAGAGCAGGTTTTTCTAATATGCTGCTCTTAGGGACCAAGGGCAAGTATTAAGAATAACTAAGAAGATAGTTGGAAAACCTAGAGGACTTCTGACCAGTCCTGGTATCAATTCAGAATCTACTTTGATTGTGGTTATTTGTATGCACAGGGATATTCTCTGTGAGCATAAGCCTGTGTCTGTTTTCTGTTTTGTTTATACTGTGCATGGTTGGCTGAACAGGCAAATTAGCAATCCATATTGTGGAAAGAGAATGAGATAATATCCATGAGTAGACTATTTTCGTTCCAGACAAAGCAGAGATATAAATGGAAAGAAAATGTAAAGCCATAAGTTTATCAGAAAATGTGGGTAAAATATGGTCTTAGGAAATACTGGGGCTTTAAAAAAGTTATATGTAAGCAATTAAAAAGCCACAAATAGAAAGCTTTAATCAATTTGACTGCCCAAACACTTGAAACTTATGTAGTAATATACAAGAAAATAGATGAAGCTAAGACAAATATGTTCAGTAAAACAAAAGTTAATTTATTATTACATGAAGAATTGTTAGAAAGCAATATGAAAGAAAACCAAATCACCCTTTGCCCATTTTTCTGTAAGGAAATAATAGAGTAATTTATAAAAGACACAAATGTCAATAAGCAACAGAAGAGATTCTCAGTGTTAATTAAATAAATAACTCTACAATACAGTTTTTCATTTAGAGGCGACTAACTGGCTAAGACTCGCATGAATGACAAGGCCTGTTACTAGAAGGAATGTGGAGAAATGAGGCTAATGCATTATTTGTAGCAATGTATTTAAAAGGCTAGAGAGAGTTTTATGGAGGAAAGTCTGATATATTACTAGGTTTTAAAAAATTATATAACCTGTATAATCATATGTAGTTTGACCTAGTAATTTATATTTTCATGTATTTATTGTAAATTGATAGTTGTGTAATTGTCCTTACCACTTCATTGATTATAATAGTGAAAAATGGTAAGCGAGTCAAATACCCCTCAATATAGCAAGCTCGCTATTTGAGTGAATTTAGTAAACCTCTTTGAAAACATTAAAATAATGGAGTTTTTTATTTCAAAAGGAGTAATTCTAATAGGTAAGTTAAGTGGATATTTTAGAATACTAACATCACCATATAAAAATTTCTATGTACAAATGTATAAAGAGGTGACTCAGAAGATATTTTCTCTTGAGTTTAGATTTTAGGTGACTTTCTCAGTGGTATTTTGCAGTTGAGTTTTCATTTTCTGTTTGTTTGTTTGAGACAGGGTCTCACTATGTGGCCCAGGCTAGCCTCGAACTCAGCAATCCTCCTGCCTCTCCCTCCCCACTGCTGGGATGACAGGTGTGAGCCACAACACCCGGCACTGTGGTATGCGGTTATTGGGGATCGAACACAGGACCTTGCCAGCCAGATGCCGGAACAACTGAACTAAATCCCTGGCTCATGTTTTCATTTTTTTATAGTGAGCTCCAGATATATAAAAGCAAAATCTTACCATGCATCCCATTGCTGCCCGGAAGAATGTCAGGACTGGACCTGAGATGGGAGCAGCTGCCGTGATCACCAAGCGCACCCTCCCTCCCAGGCTGTTCTGTTCAGTAGAATGGGAAAAGAACAAAACAAAAAGACCTGCTGAAACTGATTCTCTTGGCTTCTTATTCTTCCACAGTAAAGTGGGCATAATAGCTTGTCGTTATAAGAATTAAACTAGTTAAATTACAAACACTTAGAATATAGCCTAGTGTTGTAAGAAAAAAAAACCATATAAAATGTTAACTACTATTGTTACTACTTGCATGTCTGAGACCAGAACTTAAATATTTTTTTTAAATTCCTCAAAAGATGTACGCTTGGAGGCCTATAAAATCACTTATAATGTCAACAGACCAGATAAGAGAATAATGCAGAGGGATAGTACATGAATTAAATTTGCTTTATGCTTTTAGACCAATTCCATTAGTGGCAAGAGGAGCCTCAATAGGTAAGTAGACTAGAGTCTAACAGGATCTCCAGTTAAAGCAACACATGCCACCAAGGAAAAGCAAAGAACAATGTGTGGTGAGCATCCTGGCATATGGTTTACTCATCCAAAACCCATCTAACCTACCTGGATCTTTGCAAAAATGAGCTTGTCCCACAAACTGTCACGCCTGACGATACCATTTTTCACTTCATTGAATTTACTGGTAATAGCCACGTTCAACAGGAACTTCTTCAAAGGTGTCTTGGCTTCATTTTGTACCTGCAGGGAGACAATTCCTTTCCATTAGAAGCTACTAGATAACCCCATTCAAAAATGGGCATCTGAAATGAACAGATATTTTTCAGAGGAAGAAGTAAGAGCAGCTAAGAAGCATATGAAGAAATGCTCAACATCATTAGTCATTCGAGAGATGCAGATGAAAACAACATTGAGATTTCATCTCACTCCACATAGAATGGCTGCCATCTCAGAATCAGCCAACGGCAAATGTTGGCGAG
>PVIR01017889.1:0-34195 GCA_004026965.1 Petromus typicus | reverse complement strand
GGGAGACTGAAGACAGCCCCATAGTGCAGGTGCCCACTGGCGACCTTCCGCTGTGCCCCAACCCGTTTGGCAGCTAGCAGCCCTCTCCTTGAAGAATCCCCACCTCCTGTGAGGCTAGCTTTTCCCAGAGGGTCCTCACACCCTCTGCCAGCACCCTGCCTATCTGCTGGCTTTCAGGCACAGCCAGAGGCTGGCCTGACTCTCCCTCTGCCTCCCGAGTGCCAATGCATAGCCTCATTGCAGGTTCGCTGTTCATCGACCCCCACACTCCCCTTCTCCCGGGTTAGATTGAGTTCAGGCTGCTCCTTGACCTCACCCAGGGTCATCTACTACTTACTGTGGCCAGGACAGGATTCTGGCATCTCCCTGCCATCCCAGCCCTCCTCTCTAGCTGCCCTGCAAACAGCCCTGCCACCTGCCATTCAGCTCCTCTCTCTGCCTCTGAAGTTGTCATCTGCATGTGTCACCTCCTCTCCTTCACAGCCTCTTCCCGTCTGTCACCCTCACTTCTTCCCAGAATAACCATGATACCTTTTATGGTGCTTCACATACATTTGCTCACGACAGTTTGAGACATGACTAACCATGAAACACAATTATCCATGAATTCGGGTGCACACACAGAAACCTGCTCGCATCAACTCCGAGGGGAGCTCGGGGCTCCATCCTGTGTACTCCATGGCCTCAGCCTGACCTCCTGCCCTTCAGGGTGGCAGGCCCCCTGTGCCTCCTCCAGGTGGCTGCTGGGCGAGAGGCCTGTCTGTGGTCGTGGCCTGGAGGGTTCACGGCTGAGGGCAGGTCAAGGAACCCAAGCCAGGCACATTGCTCCCCTCTATGCTGGCCTAGTTGTAGGGGAACCCGCATCTGTCAGCCCCATGGGCAGAAGGTGTTAGATAGAGAGGGGCTGCTGACCCTCTGATTGGAAAAGCCCACCAGGTCCTGCCTGCTGCCTGGCGGGCAGGCCTGGGTACTGAAAGGACAATAGTTACAGCCATCAGTCACCTGCCATACTCCACTGCAGCCGGGCCACCACAATGAGCAATGTGGGCGCGGCATTGCATTCATGCTGTTGCATGGTCTATGGGGTTGTGCAAACAGCTAAACACAACTTCAAATTGTAACAAGAGCTATGACAGAAAGGAAGGTGCCTCCAGGCGTGGCGGCTCACGACTCCTATAATCCAGCACTTGGGAGGCAGAGGTAAGAGGATTGCTGAGTTCGAGGCTTGCCTAGGCTACAAATGAGTTCAGGGCCAGACTGAACTACAAAGCAAGACCCTGTATTAAAAAATAAAAGAAAAGAAGGTGTGTCAAGAGAGAGGGCCTGTTTGAAACTGGGTTTTCCGGTGACATTCTGCTGATATTTGTTCAGAGAGGAGCTTATTGGCCATTCTGCAGGAGTGGAGGAAATACTGCAGACAAGGACCCCGGAGTGGCCTGAGGACGGAATGGCCAGGGCCTGTGATGAGGAGTAGGCAGGCAGCCTGGTTGGTCTCTGAAGTCCCCTTTTCTCTTTCTTTATAAGTGGAAATAACTTCAAATTTACAAAAACAGGGCCAGGGATATAGCTCAGTGGTTCCAGCTCCTGTCTTGCAAGTGCAAGGGCCCAGGTTCGATCCCCAGTAACCACATACGTATACTGGGCGTAGAGCCTCATGCCCAGCAGCAATCAGTACCACATACCACAGTGCCCAGCGTGGTGGCTCACGCCTGTAATCCCAGCACTCAGGAGGCAGAGGCAGGAGGATTGCTGTGATGTGAGTTTGAGGCTGAGCTCAGGGCTAGCCTGAACCGCAAAGCGAGACTCTGTCTCAAAAAACCTTTAAAAAAAATTTTTTACAAAAACAGTTAAAACAGAAATAGTACATGGTATACTCTCACTCATTCAGTTATTTTATTTTTCCTCACTACATGTAGCCACACACACACACACACACACACACACACACATGAGCACACACGTGAACTTTCTGTAGGTCAGTTAACACGTATAATCCTCTGCCCTGAAATACTCCAACATATTTAATAAGAATAGGGATTCTTGGGCCAAGGATTTAGCTCAGTGGTTCCGGTGCCTGCTTTGCAAGCACAAGGTATGGAGTTTGAACCCCAGTAACCACATATAACAATGATAGGTGTGGTGACTCCACCCATCAGCAGTCAGTATCACATACCACATTGCCCGGCGTGGTGGCTCGCTCTGTAATCCCAGCACGTAGGTAGCAGAGGCAGGAGGATTGCTGTGATGTGAGTTTGAGGCTGAACTTCAGGGCCATCCTGAACTACAAAGTGAGACCCTGTCTCAAAAGAAAAAGAAAAAGAAATGTATAAAAGGTGGCTTCTCAAGGCTCTTTGATTTCTTTCATTTCCTTGGTGTCTAATGCTGAGCAATTCAGCACTGGGAGGACAACTAAGGCCATTCCAAGCCAGCTTTTGAATTTTATTGTGGAGAAGCCGCATCTCTGAGGGAAGTAGCTGGCCCAGGCCACACTTCTGAGTTGGCAGAAGAGTTGGATCGGAGCTGACAGAGCCAGACCTGCTTAACTGGCAATAAATAATGACCCCTGCCCTCTCGGTCCCTGGTTATGGTGGGCATTGAGGCAACCTGCACACACACCTGCACTGAATGCCTGAAACACCCATGAAGTCAGCAAAACAAATGGGGCCGAGACCCAAGTGTGTTTGGGGATGTCCCCAGTCCACCCTGGGGAAACAAAGGAGCGGGGTCCAAACCCCAGACTCAGTAACAGAAAGGGTAGGTGCTGGAGGTGGTGGGGCTGGGCTGGGACTGACCAGTTGGGCCAGCTGCAGACTGATTCTCCACTGCAAAGCCGAAGGACATGGCAGGGTAGATAAGGTGTCCGTGCCACGGTCTGCGCGCTAGATCTTAAAGTCACATGCCCAGCTGCCTATTCCACCAGGGGGCAGCAGAGCCGTCGGGGTCCAGGGTGAGAGGTGAAAGCCATCCTATGCCAAGGGAACCATCTGCGGGCCCAAGCTTATCCAAAAGGTTTGGGGGGGCGGCCCAGGCTTGGTCCGAACGTAGTTCCCCTGTTCACCAGCAGGGGGCGTACTGGCCACGGCACCGAGCCCTGAGCCTGGACACAGGACGAAGGAAGTGGGAGACTGGCTTGGGGTCTGTGTGGCCCAGAGACAACAGGGCTCAGCCGGTTGCCGAAATCCTGCCATACTCTCCCTGCAGGCTTCACGGACGTGCACGTCATGGTTTTCGTGGGCTTCGGCTTCCTCATGACCTTCCTGCAGCGTTACGGGTTCGGGGCCGTGGGCTTCAACTTCCTGCTGGCGGCCTTTGGCATCCAGTGGGCGCTGCTCACGCAGGGCTGGTTCCACCACCTGGATTCAGACCGCCGCTACATCCTCGTGGGCATCGAGAAGTGAGTGGGGGCGGGGCCTCGGCGGGAGGAACTGGGCTAGGCTGTGCCTTCGGAGCAGGACAGGGGTGGGCCCGGCTGGTGGGCGGAACCGGGAGGGTATTGCGTGGGGCGGGGCCATGGCATGGACCCTAAATTGGCTTTTCCCAGGTCTCACGGGAGACCTGTGAGAAACACCACATACACGCCCATTCCGCTTTCTTATCAGCACTTTCCAGGGTGTGGCTCTGACTGCATCCGGGTCTTCGGGGATTTGAGGCCAGACTTCTGGAGAGAAACACCCAGACCCTGTCCTGCCTATCCCCGGGGTCTCCTTGGGGGAAGGAGCCCTCTAGGGACAATCCAGCCAAAGCGAAGCGCCTTCCCACCTGATAGGGGAGCAGGCCTTGCAAAGGAGCTGTGGGCAGACTGGGTGCGCAGGGTGAGAGCTAAAGCCCCTGCCTCAGCCTCTGAGCGTGAGCACCATTATCTCATCTCTTCCCACCTCCATCCTCCTGAGTGACTTTCTCTGTGACAGCTCTTCTGTCTGATTCTGTCCCTTCTTCTGTTCTGAGGCGGCCTCCTCCAGGCCCCCCCCCCACACACACACACACGCCAACTTGGCTGGGACCCGGCGGGCACCGCAGCCCTCCCACAGGAGTCATTTATCAAACTCCCAGTGCTGTGACCCACTACAAAAACCACAGCAGCTTGCGCGGCATGGAATCTAGTCAAGAGTCTTTGGGAGATTTTCCCAGTTTTAGACACACGTGAGTCTGCTGGAGGTTGTTTTTTTGAGTTCCATTTGACTGGCCTTTTTATATAGAGATATCACAAGTTTGAGGAAAGAGAAAACTGTTCATGCCAGATGTAGTGACCACGCCTGCAATTCCAGATACTCTGGACGCTGATGAAGGAGAAGTGCAAATCTGAGACCAGCCTGGGCCAATTTAAAGACACTGTCTCCAAATAAAATAAAAAAGGCCGAGGATGTGGCTCGGTGGTACAGCACTTCCTCGTGTGCACGAAGCAGTCTCCGGTACCCACCCCCAGAAAGGTGTTACCTTGAGAAAGTCATCACTGGCTTGGAAAACTCAATATTCATTAGCCATCTCCAAAATGAATCCACAGAAAGGCCTAGAGGGAAGCAGTATGAAACCTCACACAACAGGCAATTTCCTGCGCTCACATACAGGGCACCGATAGGTACCATAGGCTGAGTGTCTCAATTTAAAACATCTGCCAGCATTTGTAAATCAGTTCACTCAGGCCCGTTAGCGAATCCATGAGTTAAAAGAAATAGGAAAGATGGAGTAGTTGATAATCTAGACTAGGTCCACACCTACTCGAATCAGCCCTTTTGAACATAGAAACTTCCTGGCGTGCATGTCACCCTGAAGTTCAAATTACAGCAAGAACACTCATTCCCAGCGCTCTTGACTCAGCGTGTGAAAGGCCTATAATCTGTCTAACTGGCCAGTACTGCAACGTGACTGGCCGCAGAGTGTCCCTCTTTCGCCCCAGCACGAGGTGGGGGTGCCCTCAGACGTGACATCCTCTCTGAAGCAGCCGCTTCTGTCTCAACACCCGCCCCATGAACACAGTGCTACATAATGTCTGTTTTCTGGAATGAAGGAGGACAGCTTTGCCTTTGGCGGGGAACAAGGGGACCTGGGCAGGGGACAGTGGACACATGGATAGAAGCAAGGTGCAGTTGGACTGCCCGAAGTCCATCCATCTTTCCATCTGCCTGGCCGTCTGCCTTCCCATCAGCTCTCTGCCAGGCTGGCTGGGCCTGCAGGGTCCGGGGTGAGCGAGGCCTGCGTGCCTATCTCCTCCGTCTGCCTGTGCCACACGTGATGTCTGTCCCCACTGGAAAACATCGCTCTCCCTCTCCCCTAGACACCAATCCTCTGTCACAGATAAGGGCAAGGCACAGTCTCCAAGGCTTCAGCTCCAGCATGGCCTGGAGCCAGCGGGGCCAGTGCTGAGGGTCTGGAGCAGAGATGTGTGGCTGGAAGAGGAGGCAGCCAGCAAAGCTGCTGGCGGGGCAGGGCCCCATGACACACACAATGGAGCAGCCAGTCCCCGGGGCCTGAGCACAGCGGTCTGTGAAGCGCAGGGTGGCTTCTTGTGCCTGGCACTTCAGCCACGTGGCCCTATGTGCTGTGGACCCATTATCCCGGATGGTGAAAGTGAGGCTCAGAAACGTTAAGCCATAGTCCCAAACCCACAGACTGCCCAAGTCCAGACACACGCCCAGGGCTGCCATGTCGCTCGCTGCTATTGTCCCAGCCCCTTCCCCAGTCTGTCTCTCCTTCCGTAGCCTCATCAATGCTGACTTCTGTGTAGCCTCTGTCTGCGTGGCCTTTGGGGCTGTGCTGGGCAAAGTCAGCCCGATCCAGCTGCTCATCATGACCTTGTTCCAAGTGACCCTGTTCACAGTGAATGAATACATTCTCCTCAGTATACTAGAGGTGAGCAGGGCTCAGGACAGGGTAGCAGTGGGGATTCCGGGGGGGACCTGGCCAGCCTCAGTTTCCTGGTCTCTAAAGTGGGAGTCAGGGCGGCTCCCAGGCGGCTGCCTCAGCACCTTAGCCCAGGCTGTGCACAGCAGGTCACCCGGTAGTGGGCGAAGCTTTCCTCTCTCCTTTCACTTTCCCATGCAACACATCGAAGGGGAGATGTCCTTGCACACACTCGTGCGTGGACACCATAGCCCAATATTGTTCTGCCAAGCACAAGACCCAGAGTACTGAGGGGGCAAATCTGGAAGGAAGCGTCCAAGCAGCAGGCAGGACAGTGCACAGGGCATGTAGTACAAACCTCAGAGACGCCACTCATGGAGGCTGTGGCAGGCACTGGGGCCAGCAGTTCTGTGGCCTCACAAAGAGGTCCCACTGAGGGAGCCCTGCAGACTTTAGCCCTCTCGCCTGGAACAGGGCCCCTCACGGGGAGTTAGACCTTCCCGAATCAATCGTTCGTTTTGCCTCTTTCACCCACAGTGAGTCTCAGCCATCAGTTCTCGTCTCCCTAAATTGTCCCCTGGTTCTGTTCCTTCACCCTTCAGGCCAGTCTCTGCCAGCAACCAGAGAGGACTGTTTTAAAACCCAGCAGTAGGGCTGGGGATTTAGCTCGGTGGTTCTGGCGTCTGCCTGGCAAGTGCAGTCCCGGGTTTGATCCCCGGTAACCACATATCACTATGCCGGGCGTGGTGACTGGCGCCTGTAACCCCAGCACTTGGGAGGCAGAGGCAGGAGGATCGCTGTGAGTTAGAGGTTTGCCTGGAGTACATAGTGAGCTCAGGGCCAGCCTGAACTGCAAAGACCCTGTCTAAAAAACACAACCAACCCAGCAGTAGTTTTTAATTTTACCAGGGGGAAGGTGGGAGGCTGGAGAATGGGAGTGAGCGGGACGGGTAGGCTGTGGCAGCCTAGGCAAGGTGGCCTAGCGGGAGCTGTGTGAAAGGGGAGGAGTCTGTGTGCTGCGTGGATGAGGAGCAGAAGGCGCCAGACCCTGACAGGCCCCTCGCTCCGCAGGTGAAGGATGCGGGGGGCTCCATGACCATCCACACATTTGGCGCCTACTTTGGGCTCACGGTAACCTGGATCCTCTACCGGCGCAACCTAGAGCAGAGCAAGCAGAGGCAGAGCTCTGTGTACCACTCGGACCTCTTTGCCATGATCGGTGAGGGCACCGTGAGGACAGGCTGGCAGTCTGACGGTCAGGGCCCTGTGATGTGTGAGGGTTGCCATGACCCCACATCTGGTTGCCACATAGTCGCCCCCATGTAACTGCCAGCTCCTTACTGGAGCAGAGCAGAGGCAGACTGTGTATAGACACGTCTAGAATCCTGCATGTCAGCTTTTTTCCCTGGGGACGAAGGAAGCTCGTCTCTTGTGTCTGCCTTAGAATTCCCCAAGGCAGACACCGAGGTAACCACACACTGCTTGACCCTGCCTGGGGCTGGCACGCTTTCCCATTTCCGGGTCCATTCAATACCACCCACACCCCTGCTGCTGTCTCCTCCCAGTGCATCATGGGAGGAGGCTGAACCCTCATGACTCCCTGTGGTGGGGAGGGGGTTCTCAGCATGGTGCTGCAGGGGCAGAGTAGGGGTGTTCATCCTATTATGGGGCCAGGGATGACCTGGAGCTGATAAGGCAGAAGTGCCTTCCAGGAGGGACCCACAGGAGCTGTCTAGTGCTTCCTCTCCGGCCACTGACCTTATGTCTGACCTAGGCACCCTCTTCCTCTGGATGTATTGGCCCAGCTTCAACTCAGCCGTGTCCTCTCATGGGGATGCCCAGCACCGAGCTGCCATTAATACCTACTGCTCCTTGGCAGCCAGCGTACTCACTTCCGTGGCACTGTCCAGTGCCCTGAATAAGAAGGGAAAGATAGACATGGTGAGTGGGGCGCAGGTCCAGGTGTCCTCTGCTGCCTGTGCTGGGTGGGTCCTGATTGCCATGGGCTGCCAGAGCCTCTGTGAGACAGCAACATCTAGGTAGTGCACCCATCTTGCAGATTAGGAAACTGAGGCCCAGGGAACAGTGATGCACAGAACACAGCTGGATTCTGGCAAAACCCAGGCCAGATTCTCAGGATGGGCTGGCTATGCTCCCCTCTCCTCCTCCTCCTCTTCCTGCTCCTCTTCCTCCTACCCCTTTTCCTTCCCATCACCCCACAGGTGGGGCTGTGTCCCTTCGCTGTGCCCTCCAGTTACCAGTCCTTAGCTGTTCACCCATCTGCATACTGCTTTGCTATTTCCCCCAATGATAGTGGGGGCATCACGTGGCATAGTGTCCTAGCATCACACCCTTGGGACAGCTGTTTTTGCCACTGGACACAGAGATGGCACTTGGGCACCAAAGAAACAGGTGCCATGGCCACTACAGAGTGGAACATGGGACAGGAGCTCTGGTCCTGCCACCCTTGCCCACACCCAGGTGCACATCCAGAATGCCACGCTGGCTGGAGGGGTGGGCGTGGGCACCGCGGCTGAAATGTTGCTCACACCCTACGGTGCCCTCATCGTGGGCTTCTTCTGTGGCTCCATCTCCACCCTGGGCTTCGTGTTCCTGACGGTGAGGGCCCTGCGCAATGGGCTGGGCTGCGTGAGGGTGTGGGTACCCTGGGGAGACAACAAGGGGGGAGGCCTGGTCCCTGCCATAGCCCAGCCTGAGCAGCCTCCCCTCAGCCGTGCCTGGAGTCTCGGCTGCGGATCCAGGACACCTGTGGCATTCACAACCTGCATGGCATCCCTGGCATCCTGGGTGGCATCGTGGGTGCGGTGACAGTAGCCTTCGCCAGGCCTGATATATATGAACAGCCGGGGTAAGTGCACTGGGTGTGTGGGGAAGTGGGGGCTCTTTCTTTCTCCATCTCCCTCCTTTCTGGCCAGCGACTCTCCCCATCCACAGCACTCCCATTCCACAGAGGGGAGGCAGGCCGGCGGGCCTGGGGTTCCCCAGACCAATGTGCCCATGAACATTTCCAGAGGGTAATTAGGAGTGACTTGTCTTCTCTGGGGGCCCTGCCCTGTCTCTATCCCAGGTTTCCAAATAACCGGAACTCGAGGATTCAAGGCAAGTTCCAGGTGTTCGGCCTCCTCCTGAGCTTGGCCATGGCCCTGTTGGGTGGCATCATTGTAGGTGAGCGAGGGGGCGCCCTGAGTTGTCCAGGGGGTACCTGGTGGGCCCCAGCTGTGGGAAAGGGCTGGAGCAGATAAAAAGAAAATGTCTCCTGAGATCCTGGTGCCTCCAACTCTCTGCAGGGCTCATTTTGAGACTCCCGATCTGGGGACAGGCGGCTGACGAGAACTGCTTTGAGGACGAGGTTTACTGGGAGGTGAGTTCTGTCGACCCCGCATGGGCAGCTGAACCCCACATCTGGATCTACCTCTCCAGCTGCTCCAGAGAAGGCAGTGTTTCCTGCAGGTCCAAGACTCCTTTTTCCTCCCTCCCTTCCCACCCAGGATTGAAAGGGATTGTGTGTGCTTTTACTGCCTTTTTCTTCATTTATGAAAAGTTTTATTTTGAGAATGAGTTTCCCTAAGTCACCAAGTTGCCCAAGCTGGTCTCGAACTTGGTGATCCTTCTGCCTCAGCCTTCCAGAATACTAGGGTTTGAGGGGTGCACACTACAGCCAGCAGTACCTGTCTTTCTACACACCCTCCACGATCCCAGAAGCAGCCTTCAGTCAGGCTTGTGGCTGGAGTGTCCTCTGTCAGCTGTGCTCTGGAACTTGTAGGAAATGCATATTCTCAGGTCCCAGCCCAGAGTGGGTATCCCTGGGAACGCTAGCACGAGCCAGACCCAAGCAACGAGCAGATTGTAAACTGAGTCACCACAGCCTTCACAGGCACATCACACCTGCCTGGGGGCTTCCAGAGCCTCAGAGAGATCTATCTGCCTTGAACTGCTCTGGTTGGAGCCTGGACTTGGCCCCTTTTGAAGCTTGCGAGGTGAGACTATCTCTAGTTGAGTGCTCTAGCTCAGCCTCCCTAAGGACCCTTAGAGACCCTGCAGAAACGCCACCTCTGGGAACCAGCCCCACAAATCTACAGAACCCCGCAGGGTCTGGGTCTCTGCGTGTGAATGCCCTCCACAGTGATTTGGGGAAGAAACTGAAGTCCAAAAAAAAAAACCACACAAACAAAAGTAAAAAAAAAAGAAGAAACCAAAGTCCTCAACATATTACTGCTTTGGGCACCTAGGAGCTGAAAATGCGAACTGATTGTTTCAGACCCCGTTTCCCAGCACTGCACTGCCCTCAGGCAGGCATCCCTGCCCAGGAGCTGCTCCTGTAGTGCTCCCCCGGCCAGGACTGGACACAGGGGACAGAGTGGAGCCCCCTGGCTCCTACCTGCCCTTTAGGATGGGAACCGGGACCAGCCCATGTCTGTGGCCCCCAGGAGGAGGAACATCGTTGCATTTGGCTCTGTGTTTGTTTGTTTGTTTGTTTTTTAGTTTTTTAAGGCAGGGTCTCACTGTGTAGTTCAGTGTGGCCTTGAACTCACTATGTGGCTTGGGCTGGCTTTGAACTCCTCTGGCCACAACCTCTCAAGTGCTGGAATTGCATGTATGCACTACCACACCAGGCCTTGCGTCTGTATTTTTAAAACCATATTAGGGGGTTAGGGATTTAGCTCAGTGGTTCCGGCGCCTGTCTTGCAAGCGCAAATCCTGGGCTCAATCCCAGGTAACCACACACCATACTGGATGTGGAGACTCACACCCAGTGACAACCAGTACCACACACCACAGTGCCGGGTGTGGTGGCTCACGCCTGTAATCCCAGCACTCGGGAGGCAGAGGCAGGAGGATTGCTGTGATGTGAGTTGGAGGCTGAGTTCAGGACCAGCCTGAACTACAAAGTGAGATCCTGTCTCAAAAAACAAAAACAAAAAAACCATATCAAAAGTTTTCAGTGTCCTTCAAACTAATATCCACTATAATCTATGTCTAATTTAAATGTAATTTATATAATTCATATACTTTCATCTATATGCTGTCTTAACTTTAATTTTTTTAAAATTTTTGTTGTTTTGAAGGGTGTTTTTTTTTTTGTATTGCTGTTTTTATTTTGTTTTGTTTCATCTTGCAGTGCTGGGGATGGAACCCTGGGCCTCCCGAATGCTAGGCAAGCTCTCTACTACTAAGCTATACCCCTTAAATCTGTGTTCTTTAAATTAGAAATGACAAGAAGCTTATTAAGGAAACTCTGGATCTAGAGAAAAACTCTGGAATACAGTCCAAGGCCAGTGGTGCCTCACCTGCCTGGCAAGTGCGAGGTCCCATGTTCGATTCCTGATACTGAAAAGAATAGAAAAATATAAAGAAATGCCGTCACTGGGGGTGGAGGGCTCAGCGGGAGAGCACTAGGTGTGAGGTGAGGCTCAGCCCCAAGTACTGAAAACACCCACCACCCTAATTAAGTGCTATTGATCTTTTTCTTGATATATTTCCTGTCATTCTTCCCCCCCCCCCCGCTCTGCATGGATTTTTCTTACAGGGATGAGATAGTGTTACCTGCCCAATTTAGTATCCTGCTCTTTCTTTACCTCTCTATGGGAAGAATTGCCCTACATTGTTGCATTTGGTTTTTTTGAGACAGGGTCTTGCTTTGTGGTTCAGGCTGGCCCTGAGCTCAGCTTCCAACTCACATCACAGCAGTCCTCCTGCCTCTGCCTCCCGAGTGCTGGGATTACAGGCATGAGCCACCACGCTGGGCACTGTGGTGTGTGGTACTGGTTGCTGCTGGGCGTGGTTCTCCACACCCAGTATGGTATGTGGTTACCGGGGATCGAACCCGCAACCTTGTCCTTACAAGACAGGCGCCGGAACCACTGAGCTAACTCCCTGGCCCCGTTGTTGCATTCTTAATAAACTCGCTTTTCTCCACATTGTACATTCATTTCTTCCTATCTTTAAAGTCAGACAGTGAACTAAGACACCACAGTTGGAAAACATATGGCTCAATGTTCGTGGAATAAAGCAGAGATGTTACCAGTGTCTCTTACAAGTGTTCTCCTGCTTATTGGACCCTGATCACTTGTCCCAAGCTCACCCCTTTCCTACACATGCTGCAGGACGTGGGCCTCTGCAGTGAAGGCGTCGGAAAGTCCCCGAGGCTGTAATAACTGAGAGCTAAGGTGTCTTCCCAGACCATGGGATGAGGCCGGGGGCTCCTCAGGTCCAGGAAGAGATTTGTGAGGAGGCCACAGCAGGGCAGATTCGCCACACCCCGCCTCCCAGTGCACTTTAGTGCCTCTGTACCCCCAGCTCCAATCTCAACCTCACCCTATTTCAGGACCTGTCTGTAGCTGCCCGGCAACTGCTTCTCACCTGCCCTATTTCCAGACTATTCCATACTTGATGTTAATCACAGCTCACTTCTTCACTTGAATGTCTCACCACTGTCTTTGTTGGATCAGGACACTGTCTGGTCCTTGCTGTGCCCAGCGCTGGGACACTGCTGGTGGGAAAGTAGGAGCAGGAGACATAGTGCCACCCGTGACTGCGATCTGCATATATACCACAAGGTGGCGCTCGTTGCCTATCATTTGCTGCTCCTGAGTTGGCCCGGCGGTTTCAATTTTACTCGGAAGACTGGGAGCCCTGGAATACTGTCCAGGGCTAGGTCTTAGGAATTGCTCCGTCTTTCCATAGGTGCCTGAAGAAAACAGTGGTGACCACGTCCCTGAGGACCCTTCCCTCAAGCCCCCGGCCCTCTTGGTACCCTCAGGAACACCTGCCTTCTCAACAGTTTTGGTATCCTAAGCTCCCAGGCAGGTGAGATCAGCCAGGGTCTGGTTTGTTCCTGGGGCAATACCTGTTCTCCTATGAGGCTTCTGCCCTCAGAATCAGGTGCATAAAGGCAGAAAACAAGCAGGAGGAAATGAGCCCCTGTCCAGGACGGAATGGGCAGGCTGGGCGGGGAGAGTGTGCCATGTGCTTGGCTCTGTGATGGTCTTTGATCCTTGGAGGACGGGCCCTGGAGGCAGCTGGTCTGGGATCAACAGCTAAGCAGCCTGGCAGGAGAGGATGTGGGGCTGTAGGAACAAGAAAGCTTGCGGCCAGATGGGGTGGCACCAGCTTGTAGGTCCAGTGCTGGGAAGGCTGAAGGAGGAGGGACACTTGAGCCCAGGAGTTTGAGACCAGCCTGGACAACATAGCCAGACCCTAGCTTCAAAACAAAAGCAGAAACTCCACAGCTAGAATGCAAAAGGGAAGCTGCAACCCACTGCTTCTAGGGTCTGCCCCGTCCACGAGAGGCCAAGCAGGACCCGGCAGTGACTGACTCCATCTTAGCTTTCTCCCTGCAGGCCCCACAGACTGTCCGGCTGGAAGGAGCTGAGGACTCAGGAGTAAACCAGCAGCGCCCTCTGCTGGCCAAGTCTCTGACGCCTCCACCCATGCCATCCCCTGTTGGCTTCAGAGGGTGGCCTGAGGACAAAGGCGAGTCCCTTGGATGTGGGGGTCCCACCGTCATAGAAGGTCTGCCTGCACCTGAAGTCTTGGTGCCCACATTGGTCCCAAGCAAGCGAGGTAACCATCTTTCACCTGGGCCTGATGCTTTGGAAGGCAACTCAGCCTCCACCCCACTGCTGACCACCGACACCCCCTGCCTACCCCAGCCAGCCCCTCCCAAGCTCCTGGGACTCCCAGACTTCTCTGTGCCACTAAGTAGGTGGCCTCCATGAATAAATATTCTTGTTCTTTGTAGAATGGATGTGGGGACCTCCACAGGGCCAGTTTGAGGGAGAAATGGACCCAAGTGACCTGGCCTCCTGCCCGGGCCCAGGCCCTTACCCAAGGGGCCGCTGCACACAGCTCTGCCCCACCCTGAAGGGCGGTGGCAGGGCTCAGCTCCAAGCTGCCGTCTCCCCTCAAGGCCCTCCTTCAGCATAGCATATTCCAAAACTGCCTTTGTGGGCCAGAGATGTAGCTCAGTGGTCCCATCGCCTGCCTCTCAAGGTCACGAGTTTGATCCCCGAAACCAAGAAACCAAACCCTTAAGCCAGCTGCCACCCCATGCTGTGGGTACTCCTGCGGGGTGGTGCTGCCCTTTTGTTGCTTCCCCTTCACCAAGCCAGCTCTGCTATCCCTGCACATGGGGTGCGTTAGGGACTCTGTGTTCCCAGGCCCACCAGCAGCTCCTGTCCCCGGGGTGGGATGACTCACATCTACAGGAGAATGGACTTGCCATGCAGTCCACCCTGGACTCGGACTGTATCGCTGGATAACACACAGCAGAATCCAGATCTTCAGAGCAAAGGCTCCTGGGAAGCAGGGACAAGGGACAGGGAGGGGAGGTCTCTCCTCTCCTGTCTGCATCTCTGCCCTCCCCACTCCCTGGCATTCACACACACATACACACACACACACACACACACACACACACACGTTCTCGGAGAGGAGACAGGAGGAGGAGCTGCACTGCAACCTATTCATGTCCCTGCACCGTCCCACCCCTCATTTTCCATGCTGGGGAAAGACAAAACCCCTTTCCAGCCTGTTTCTGGGTCTCATCAGCAGCTGCCGAGGGGAGCATGGTAATTAAAGTTGGGAAGATAGAAGCCAGAGGCCCCAACTCTAATTGGAGAGTTTGCTTCATGGAGTGAAAACCATTGTGACAAAGGAGGAGGTGTGCATGGCACAGTAGGGTCTGGCATGGCAGGGAGGGAGCAGTGCTTCGATGCCAGCTAATGCAGGCACCGTCCACAGCACCTCCTGGGACCAGGAAGGGCACAAGAACCCTACTGAAAACAGGCCCTGAGGACACTGGGGAGACCTTCCTGGGCAGGGTGGGTGCACTGGAGGGCACTGAGGAGCAGGGTCTTGGGAAGAGGCCCATGTCCCCCCCATGACTGGCATGGGGGCAGTGAGCAGGCAAAAGGCCTCATAGCTGGCAGTGGGGGCCTATCCTGGGAACCTTGCATTGGGTGGCTGTGGGCATGGGCGGGGGTCCCAGAGCCTGACCAGTCTGGGAACTCAGCTGTGCGCCAGTCTTCTCCTGTGCCCGACTGGGGACTGGTGACAGCTGGGCTGCAGCCCTGGCTGTGTGTCGGGGCCTCACTTGACCCCTGTCATCGAACCTCCCAGCAGCCCTGAGAGACAGAGAGAGGTAGCATCGTGGTCTTACAGGTGGAGAAGACGAGGCCCAGAGAAGTCAGCCCCCTACCCAAGGTCTTGGTTGCCGTGGACAGTGGCACGAGGGAGAGCGCCGGGCCTGGGGCTCCGGGCCTGGCTCTGTCCCGCCCTGCAGGCCCTGGCCCAGCCCCAGGCTAGAGAGAGCGCCCCAGGTGGCCCAGGCTGAGGTGGACGTTTTCTCGATGTGGTCCCCAGGCCGGGGTGCCCACAGGTGTTGGCCTCCTACTCCCTTGCGCATGGTCTGGGGAGAGGATGCTTAGCTACAAAGGCAAGCCCCTCACTGTGCCCTCCTGCCTCTCACCAGCCACTCCCGCCACCCCGAGCTGCTGCCCAGGGGGAGCTCCATTTGGGGCGGGGTGCTGAGAGCCAGGAGCAAGGGTGAAAGGCCACTGTGGCCCGGCAGTGGGGATTAGGAGGTCCAAACTGGATGTGGAGGGCTGAGCCAGTTCCCAGGGGGGGCGTGGAGCCCGTGGCCAGGCTGCCTGCTGGGCCTAATCCCCTGGCAGTTCCAGGAGCACAGCTGCCGAGGAGCAAGGCCGCCTGAATGGGTCGGCAGCCTGGTCCTGGTCACTTGAGAAGGCTGAGTGGTAGGCAGTTGTGCCCACAAGAATGTGCCGGGGCCCAGACAGCCCTGGGCTGGGGCTGAGTCTGCGGAAGATGCCTAGACCCAGCGCAGAGGCAGCCCAGCCCCTAGGTTGGGGCCTAGGTGGGGCTCTGAGCAGCCGCTAGATGACCGGGTGACTGGATGAAGTCCCTGACTAACGCAGAGATAGCAGATGGCCTCTCCCTGCCCACCGTGGGCAGACGCAAGTGGGTGTGGTTTTTGTGTGTGTGCGTGTGTGTGTGTGTGTGTGTGTGTACATGCCAGTGTGCAGGGTGCTTGAGGCTGTCCTTCAGAGGCACTGGAGGGGCTCTGCACATCATAATCAGATTAAGGGCACCAATCACTTAGGGCTCTTGAAAGGGCCCAAGGTTTTAATCAGCCCTGAGCACAGGCCCACAAAGCCGCAGGACTCTGCGGGAGCTGCCTGCGGGGGCTGTGGGGTTGGGGGTGCTTTCTTCTCTCTCTGCTCTCTCATAATTATGTCAATTTGCTGGCCAAATGGTTGGCTCGAGTGGATGGGCTTGTGCCCATTCATGTGGTAATGTGGGGACCAGCCACTTGGAAGCAGGAGGCCCTGCAGGTGTGGGTGCCAGGCCCAGGGCCCCTCTCAGTGGTGGCGCCTGTACACTCTGCATCCAGGATCTCTGGATAGTGAGTGGTTGGGTGGAAAGGAAGGAAGAGATGGGCCAGAGATTTAGCTCAGTGGTTCTGGGACCTGCCTAGCTAGTGCAAGGGCCCAGGTTTGATCCCTGGTAACCACATACAACAATGCCAGGTGTGGTGACTCACACCCAGCAGCAATCAGAACCACACAGCACAGTGCCGGGCGTGGTGGCTCACACCTGTAATCCCAGCACTTGAGAGGCAGAGGCAGGAGGATTGCTGAGTTCAAGGCTGAGTTCAGAACCAGCCTGAACTACAATTCGAGATCTTGTCTCAAAAAAAAAAAAAAAAAAAGGAAGGAAGAGATGAAGGAGGGAGACGAGGACCCCGGGAGGTGGGGAGGCTGAAGGGTTCTGTCCAGCTCTGCTGCTCGTGGGACACACTCAGTGGTCTGGGAGGTGCCAGAGAGGTGGAGTTTGTGCAGACTTGGAGAAACCTCTTCCCAGTTTCGTGGGGCTTTGGGCAGTCTCCCATGCCACCCTTCATATACAGAGGCTCTCTGCACCCAACATTAGCTCAAGAAGGCAGGCTCTGTGTAACCCATTTCACTATCAAAATGGTGGAAGCTCAGAAAAGCTGTGTCTTGCCCAAGGCTACTTATCTTGGAAGAGAGCAACAAAGATTTGAAGCCTGCTCAGTCTGCTGCTCTGCCCCTTTTCTCCTCCCACACCTGAGTTGTTACTTAGAGTAGATTCAGTTTGTGAGACGGGAGCCATAGGCCCTTTCTTGAGTCAGACGCTCTGACCACTAGGCTCCCCAGCCCCGTGGGGGAGGGGTAAACAAAACCAGAGGACCCAGAAACCAGTCAGGAAAAAGAACCAATCACAGCAAATGCCAAGTGCTATCTAGGTACCAGGCACAGTTTTAGGCTTTTTGCATACATCATTGTAATAATCACAAAGCCCTTTGGGATGAAGTGGGTGCAGTCACTATCCCTACTTTATCTCATGAAGAAACTGCAGCACAGACAGGCTGAGTCACTTTTCCATGGCTGTGAAGCTGAAGAGCAGACTCCTGATCTCACATCCCTCCCTCCTGTCAAAGCCCTCAGATCCTTTAGGGGACATTAGACATAACATTCTGTCTCTGGCTCTGCTCACTGTCTTTGGGCTCCCTCAGGAGCTCTACACTCTTGTCTTCCCCAACTTCCTGGGGTCTCCATTGTGCTTTGACGTTCGCCGTCACCGCTTCACCCACAGTCCTCTAAGGGGCACACTGCTTGGCCTTCCAGGCCCTCATCTGAAATCTGCCCGGAAGCTTTCCTGATGCTACAAGTCTTGAACTCGGTACGCCTATAAAACCGGCAGCCCGTGGACGACACCCAGGTCACCACCAGCTCTAGCAGGAGGCAGGCTCCCTTAGATCACTGCTGCAGAGACCTCTGAGGGCCGGGATGGTGAGTCCTGAATGAACCGGGCTCTTTGGGACTCTTCTCAAAGCCAAATCTTACTCTTGGAGCCTTGAGCCTTTGAAGAGTGAGGTTGTATGGATTCTTGGGATGTCCTCAAAGCATCCTTCTTTTTGTTCTGATACAAAGCATTTGACTTCTCTTAATACTAATCTTTTCACCAATGAACTTCTCTTTGGCCAAAACGTCATGGATTCTAACTTTACAAGAGTGTCCTTTTTGGCCACCAGGCGCAGCAATAACTCCACTTCCCCGGTAACAATATATGTCTGAGACAAATACCTGAAACCCATAATTTAAAAGAGAACAGATCTATTGTGGCTCAGGGTTATACTCCATGGTCAGCTGGTTCCAAGGCCACACTGCATAGTGGAGCGGAATGGGTGGAAGAGAGCTGCTTAAGGCAGCCAGGAAGAAGAAGGGAGGAGTCAGAGAGGTGGATACATCCTCCCAGGTCACACCCCTGGTGATCCATAACTGACCAGAACCTACCAGCCAACAAGTCAACTGTATCGCCCATGTGATTCAGTCACCTTCCACAAACTCCACCTATGAGCACTATGAGCACCGACACCTTTGTAGGACAATCTTGATCTAACCCATAACGGAGCCCATCGACTTGAAGGGGCAGACAGGAGACCATCCAGCTCATTCTTCTCTCCCCTTCCTGTTGGGGAGGCCAGCCTTGGGAATTCTTCCCCCTCCGGGAACCAGACACATGCAGTTCTGCATCCAGGTCTTTGTACGTTATATCACTTGCCTCGAGTGCTCTTCATACCCTGCCTGTTCCATTGAATACAGCAAAGGTGATGAGATGCAGGCGATTCTGTGCGCTGCAATCATGGGAGACTGTAACATTTACCTGACTACAGTCTCTTAGGCTCTTGCAGAATTTTATTTTTTGTGGTACTAGGGTTTTTGAGACAGGCTTTTACCAAGCTGGTAAATTGCCCATCCTGGGCTCCAATTTGTGATCTTCCTGCCTCAGTGTCCCCAAGCGCTTGGATCACGGTGCACATCACCACCCTAGTTCTTTGCTGCTTTGGCGAAGCAGGTGGCCACACTGGAGCCCAGGGTAGAGTGGCCCCAGAATGGAGGCAGCTGATGCCCGGCAAGCAGAGGAACCTTAGTCCTGTCCGCGCAAGGGACCAGATTGTGCTGAGAGCAGCGTGAGCGTGGAAGGGACCAGTCAGACTTCCGGACGAGGACCCAGTCCTGGCGGCACCATCAGCGCTGTGTGCAGAGGACTCGCGAGCATTCCAGGACGCGCAATCCATGGAAGCCATGAGATAATAAACGTGTGTGTCCAACGTGCTGGGACTGTGCTGATATTGCTATGTACGTGTCTATGTCTGCCTGCCTGCCTGCCTGTTACGAATTGTATGTGACTCTCCGCACACCCATACTACACACACATGGAAAAGCATGGTGTCCTATTCCCTTGACCACAGGGATAGGTACAGATCAAGCTGCCAACCTGGGATTGTGTGTGTGGAGCAGGCAAGGGAAGGCTTCACTTCCTTCCAGGCTCGCTTGGATGGTATGGCGTGGGCCTCGTGTGACACACCTATGTTTTCCTGCTGCTCGGAGAACACTCTTCCCCAGCTGGAGAGAATACAACCGCCTCACGGGGGAGAGCTGAGAATCTGGGAAAGACGCTGGTTGATATTTGAGTAACAGGGACCCTGCCATACCGGGGCCAGCCTACTCCTATGTTTCCCAGTTGCAAGAGCCATAAAACTCCTCTCTTTGCTTCTCTGGGCTCCCTTTGTAGGCCCTGAACTCCCAGCTCGGCCGGCTTCCTCCATGTTCACCTCATGGGCCAGCTGAAGGCTTTCCAGAACATTTGTAGAAATGGTGGCTAGGGGAAGAGCCGTGCTAAAAGAGCCTTCGCTTATGATCTCCACAAACAAGCCTGCGGAATCAGCACTCTATCAACCAGGTAGGTTTGATCAGAAGTAACAGAAAACCCCAACAAATATCACTTAAATCATAACAGAGCTTAACATTCACACAATAAGAATATCCCAAGGACATTTTAGACTCTGTAGTTCCATCATGTTAGGCACAGTTCTACATAATAATTGGTGGCCAGTCTCAGCTTCATAGTGAGTTCAAGGTCAGCCTGAATTGCACAGTGAGACCCTATTTAAAAAAAAAAATCAAAACAGCAAGATGTGGTGCTACATGCCTGCAATCTTAGCACTTGGGAGGCTGAGGCAGGAGGATTACAAGTTTGAGGCTAACATGGGCTACATGGTGAGTTTAAGGCCAACCTGAACTACACAGTAAGACCCTGTCTCAAAAAAAAAAAAAAATGTGGTCCAGACCATAAGCATCACTATGGTTTGGGAAGATGGTTAGAATTCATGCCCTGTGGACTAAGAACCTCTGCCAATGGGGACTGAGATTTGGGGTTTGTAGGCCTGTGGGGGCCTTATCTCTTACCGATGGACATTCAGATGGTTTCCAATTTCTCATGGTATAATAGATGCCTTTCTGTGTATTTTTATTACTTGTGAGAACATATTTTCTCTCTCAAAAGTTTTTTCCTATTCATTCTTTTTCATAATTCTCATATTTGTTTTCAGTTTGTGGTGCTGGGGTTGGAACCCAGGGCCCCACACACACTGAGCAAGGGCTTTGTGCCCTGGCTCTCGCCTGTCACATGTCCTGATAGTACTGAAACTTCCCGTCAAATACTGAAATCCCACTAGGGGCTAAACCCAAGTCACATAAATATTTGCAATTTAAGCATGTTTTTTCTGACCTCAAATCTCACAACTGTAAGCGATATCATAAGTGTCTTATTTCCCTGAATTCCATGAACCTGGGGGGTAATCAGGAAAGTCGAGTGTGCAGTTGTTTTGCTCCGCATGGGATGGTCCTGTATTTCCTGTTGGCCTCTCACCTATGGTTCAGTAATCAGATGTCTCTCTCTGGGAGCAAAGAAACTTTTTCCAGAAACTGTCCCAACAGACTTCTCCCCATGTTTCATTGGCCACTAGAGCTTTAAATATGGCCCCCAAATTCTTTGGTACTCTTTCCCTCCCTTGATGCTGAGCTGGGTCACTGCTGCCCACTGCCCGATCACTGAGAAGGGTGACGTTGTGCCCGCCACGCTGCCCCGGCATAAGCCTCGAACGCAGAAAGGCCGGGTCTGTGGAGCCGTTGCGGTTCACATCAGACATGGCGGGCAGAGTCGTGTCGAGAGACAGGAGTTGGCCAGGCCTGTGGTACCTATGCCAGCCACGAGAGTGGGCACTGGCACCTGTGTGAGACTTCAGATTCCCACACCACTCCCCACCTGGATTTCAGAGAGCACCAGGAATTCCCCCAGGGGAGACTGGAGCTGGGGGCGCCCCCACCCCGTGCAGGAATATCTCTCGGCTCCTTCACGATCTCCATCTCCTACTCCACCTCTTTGCTTTTGTCCTCAGAGCCAGGGTCTTGCACATGCCAGGCGATCACTGCACCACTGGGCGGCATCCCCAGCCCATCTCTCTCTCCTCTCTCCCTCCCTCGTGGCTTTCTTGCATACTTTTCTCTCTCTCTCTCTCATCTCACAGATTCTTTCTCTGTAGCTATCTCTTTTCTTCTTTCTTTTTCTTTTCTCACACTAGGAATTGAGCCCAGGGCCTTTGCCTGAGCTTCAGCTCCTGCCCTTGCTATTTATTTGCTTATCTCAAGACATCATATCACTAAGTAGCTCATGTGCACATGAGCCCTGGAACTTGAGATCTTCCTGCCTCAGCCTTCCAGAGTGCTGGGATCACTGGCATGTGTTGCTGTATCAGGCTTGTCCTTGTCTCTTTTTCTGTCTCTCTCTGTCTCTTCTACCCTCCCTGTGGCCTTCTTCGGCAGGGCTGTGGGATCCTGCAAAGCCCAGAGAGGTAAGGGTCAGGGTGCCAAGCAGTTTCCAGTACAGATTGTCATCAGCCTGTTTGCAGGCGGGCTGCTCCAAGGACCAGGGCTCCAGGCACCAGCTGCACAGCAGCTCTTCTGACCCCTGGGCATGGAGCTGAAGTGGGAACTGAGGCTGGTGCTAGCACAAGCCTCCCCGGTGTGCAGGACGGGCAACTCAGCCAGGCCCCAGCTCAGTAGCCCCTGGCCTATGGCTTCAAAGCAGGAATCAGCATCTTAAAATTGGTAAATTCCATATTGCAAAAGAGTTTGTTTTTGAGTTTTTAAAATTTTTTGTTGTTGTTTTCTGAGATGTGATCTCATTATATAGTCCAGGCTGGCCTTGATCTTACAGGATCCTCCTCCTTCCACCTCCTGAGTTCAGGGATTACAGGTTCATGCCACCACCTGCAGCAGCAAGAGTCTGTTTTTACCCTGGCTTCTGCTGTGCCATCCAGCTGCAGGTGGGTGCTACATTTCCCTGCCCTCCTGGTCCCTGCTTGAGGAAACGGGAAATGCCCTCCCAGTAACCTGCTGGGCCTCACAGCTGTGCGGCCAGAAAAACTCTTTGAGAGGGGTAGGGGCCCAAGTGTCACCATCTCACATGACATTAGCAAAATGAACCTCAGCTTTTCTGTCTGTGACGTGCAAAGAGGAGCCCAGCAATACAAGGCGCTTTTTGGAGCATCTGGGGAAAGATCTGGACCTTCATCATACAGAAAAAGACCTGAGCATGGATTTGCCGTGACCTCGGAGTGTATGTGCTCCTTCCCCAGGATCCCAGGCTATGAACCCTTCTTGCTCCAAGATTGCTTCCCCATACCTGAGACAGCTCAGCCCCAACTGCCTGGTGCCACCCTTCCACTGGAGCTGGGGGTCTGCCTGCCCCCTCTGGGCCATCATCTATATGCAAAAGGGGTCTGGAGGGGCTGGACTAGCATAGCATGCCCAGGAGGGAGCATAGGGCGAGGGGGGCGCCTCTGTGCTCCGTGCTGCTTTGTCCAGGCTCTGGGACCCAGCAGGACAGCCTGTGCCGCTCCTACACTTTTGACTGCCAGATGAAAAGGTTGCGAGAGAGAGGCGGCCTGGGCCATGCAGGGGGGTGCTTTGTGTCCCTCCAGACAGAGTTACAGACGTTTGTGAGACGTCAGATACAGCTGCATAAAGACGTCTGCAGCCAGACGCGCCTCTTTTCAGCTCTGAGGTGTCTCCAGGCCTCGTGGGGAGGCCTTTGGCAGCCTCGTTTGTGGCAGGAGAAGCTGCCCTGGCATTCAGCACACCCCAGGAGGATGGGAACGGCTGGGCAGGGCTGGAGCATCCTGGAATTTGGGGTGGGGTAAGATGTGGGGGGAAGCAGCCCCTAGCTGCCCTTCTCCCTTCAGGCCAGAGGGCTGTGTAGATGGTATTCTTGGGGTGTAATCTAGCAGTCCCTGGAGTCCCCTGTATGCTGTCCTCCTTCCCAGGCCCCTGACTACTCCTGGATATAAGGGATGTGGGGTCACCGGCCCTTTATCCTGATGGGGCATCGTGGTGTACTTGAGGGGACAGATTTTAAGATAGCTTGTGGTTCACATGCTAGGACCACCCGCAAAGCTGTTGTGGTTTAAATCTGGAACATTCCCCCCAAAGTCTGCTGTGTCCAGAGGTGGGGCTTTTGTAAGGTGAGTGGGTCCTGGAGCACTGTGCTCTTCAGCAGATTCATCCACTGACAAGTTCGTGACTGAACATGTTGTGAGGAGACGGGGCCTAGGTGCAGGTAGGGTATTAGGCAAGTGACCCAGAGGGTTATTCTTGTCCCCAGCTCCTTCCCACTCACTCTGTTGCCTGGCCACCATGAGATGAGCTACTTTTCTCCCACAGACTTCTGTCAGACTGTCTGACCATGGACTGAATCCCTGGAAACCAAGAGCCAAAATAAGCCCCTCCTCCTTTAAAGTTTTGGTATTGGGCATTGAGTCCCAGCACAGGAAAGAGGCTATGACAGAAGCTGAATGCTTCCTGACATCACTGAGCCACAGGCCAACCCCAGATGCCCCACTTCTTGCCATGTAAAATGAACACAGCTATATTAGGCCTCCATCAATGGGCCACCCACTGCCAGAAATGACCCCAGACTCAGCAGGACCCCATTCCTGGCCTGGCACTCTTAGAGTCACAAGGGGTTGTGTCCCTCTCTTAAAGGCAATAACATAGCCTGATTCTGGGCATGGTGAGCTGGGCTGCCCTTGCCAAGCCATGGCCCTGGAGGGCCTTTGTCCCAGGAGACCTACCTTCCAGATGTCTTGGGATAAAACTATTTCCTTGAGGTCATCCATGCTTGCTGGGGGCTCATCCCGAAATCTACCTGGCAAGACCAGGCTACTGAGTCTCTGTGCTAAATCCAATGTGATGCCTTTTAAAGGGTCTGGGGAGTGAAGACCCCTGTGCTTCCTGAACAGCGGTTTGGTGCCCTGGATGAGTTGTGTTTCTGCATAAACTGCTCGAAAGCACCCAGGGTGGAGTGGAAGCCCCATCATCCAGAGCCATAGCAGGAACCAGCAGTGCAGAGCAGGATACCACCTTCCCTGGCATGGGAAGGCCACCTGTCTGATATGGCCCTGGCTGTGTCCTGCCACAGTGGGCCTTAGCGAGTCAATTGATTTCTCTTCGCCAGTGAAAAGGACCAAGCAGGACCAGGGTTTCCATCTTGGGTGGGACTGGGGCTAGGAGAGGAAATGGGACGTTCTGCATGCGTCAGTACTCTTCCCAACTGTGGGCGAAACATCTGGGACATACAGGGAAGACCTGTGTGGGTGCATGGTGTGTGTGTGCACACGCACATGCGCACGTGCGCATGCAAGTGCATCTTGTATGTGAGCATGTATAGCTGTGTGTGTGTGTATCACAGTCATGAAGGGATGGAGCAGAGACCTTGGACTTCTTTGGCAGTGAAGGTGTAAGAGAAACAGAAAAAGGCCAAATCTAACCCTAACAAGCAACGAGGATGTCAGAGGCCAAGGAAGCTGACCTGTCTCTGAGGTGGACAAGGAGCTGTGGGCGCTACATTGTGTCCAGCCCTGAAGCCTCGGGTGGGCAGGTGGCAGGTGGTGGAGCCTGAAGGTGTACATTTTCCATGATGGCCTGTGCTCACTGGGGTGGATGTATGCAAGCTGGGAGTATAGGGACTTGGGAGGAAGTGTGTCCCAGATCAAGGAAGGCTATCCGTCTTCCACATTTATTTTTTCAAATAGCTAATACTTTCACCCACGACAAAAATGAAAGGATTTGCAGAGAGAGGTCTCTCTTGTGACTTTCATGGCTCTTCTGCCCAGGCCCCACACACACTAAAAATAATCACTGTTGCCTGACAAGATGGTGCGCACCATACCCCAGGACTTGGGAGGTGAAGGCAAGAGGACCATTGTGCAAGGCCAGCCTGGGCTGCATAGTGAGATCTGGTCTCAGATCGCTTCCCCAGAAGACAGCTGCTCTGAGGATTGGTTTTTGCACATAAACAACCCGGTGCAAATACAACTCTTCTTTGACCCTTATTTCACACCAAAGGTGTCACACCGCACTTCACCTCGCCTTAGTTTGTCCCACAAGGCCCAGGGCCAGGGGCTCTCTGGCATCTTTCCCAGCTAGAGCAGAAGGTGGGTGTCGCCTTCAGGGTTCATAAACATTGCTGCCACAGCTCACACTGCACATAAGTCAGCGGAGGGGAAATTCCCAAAAGGAGGCTGCTGGGCCAAAGCTTTAATGCATTCCTAATTCTGCTGTCTTGACAAATTGTCTTCCACCAGGCAGGAGCCACCTCCTGACCACAGCCTATGTCATGCAGGGTCCTGACAGGGCTGCATGCCTGACAGGGCTCTGGCTGCTTAGGTCTGTACATGGCCTGAGTTTCCACTGCAATCAACTCTCCAAGGGTCAAGAGGGGACTCCCGTCTGCAGCCTGCTGGCTTGTCCGTTGTCCAGCCCCAGCTCAGCACCCACGCTCATTCCTGCACACATACGGTTGAGCATAGAGCACAAAGTCCTTAGAGCACCTTCAGCCCAGGGCACTGGGGCAGGGGGTTGTACAAACACCCACAACAACTCTGTCCCTGTGGGTTTGTTCTCCTTTTCTCTCCTGCCTGGTCCTCTGCCAGGTGACCAAGGATGAAGCCCCAGCCCCCACCATTACACACACACACACACACACACACACACACAGAGAGAGAGAGAGAGAGAGCACTTGTTTCTGCAAATACAACAGCAGGGCCTGGAGAAATGTGTCCCGTGGGCTAGGACCTGGGCAGGCTCAGGAGCAACTGCTGAGCCCAGGTCCCGTGCTGAGGCAGACTGCCATGTGTCTTCTTGTCCCCTCCCCCTCAGATGCCAGTGTCTGCCAGTCCCCCCCCCCCAGGCTCAGGCTCCCAAGTTTCCTTCTAGTTCTAACCACATCCCATCCCCACATCAAAGGGAGAAGGTGTGACTCAGAAATGATATGCTCTTTTTGTGTGTGCAAAGATTGCTTCCAAGAGATCCCCAGAGAGCAACTTGCAAGATGGTGGAGAGCCTACTTGTGTGTTGTGCACATGTGCGCGCGCGCGTCTGTGTGTGTGTGTGTGTGTGTGTGCGTGTGTCCAGAGAGGTGTGCCCTTGCTGTCCTGCTCACAGCAGGAACGAGTCCAACAAGCCCGGCCTATCTGATTGGGTGTAAGTCCCAGTGTGAGCGTTGCCCCTCTGTGGAAACAGGCTTAGAGCGGGATACAGGAAGTGCTGGCAGGGGTCGTCTGCTTTCCTCCGGGATTCCAGGAGCCAGCCCCTGAGCTGCCAGGCAAGGGGAAGGGTCAGGCGTGGCGCAGACCCGCCCCGTGCCCTCGGCCAGGCTGCGGGCGAGTCTGGCGCCGGCGCCACGGAGCAGGGGCCCAAGCTCTCTCTCGCCCTGTCTGGACAAGCCGGGGAGGCAGACGAGGCGGCGAGTGACAGCTGGGAAGGTTTAATTGCTCCACCGTGGCTTGGGAGCACCTCCCTCCCTTGCCAAATGATCTGCATTTCAATGTGAGAAGAGAGGAAAGTAGGATGCTGCTCAAAGGGGTTACAATGATTAATCATTTAAAAAGCAAGATCTTAATTACAGGCCGCAATTTTTGCTATTTAAAGAGTCCATTAGTTGCCAGAAAGAAGAAGAAAAAATTATCACAGGTTTTTCTCCTCCGAAAGTAGAGTGTGTGCGGGACAGCGGGGGGAGGAAATCAGCTGCTGGTTCTGCTGGAGTGGGGGCAGAGGTTCGCTGCACCCTGCAAGGGACCAGGCCAGGAGCAGGCCCCGCCCCGTGGGAGGAAGCGAGAAGAAGCCCCCCTACCCCCCACCCCCGCCTCCCGCGGCCTGGGGCTGGGCACATGCAGAAGAGCCAAACCTTGGGGCTGCGCCCTGCCGGAATCCCACCTGTGGGGGCCCCGCCCCTCCGGAGGCCCCGCCCTCGGGCCTGACCTCTGACTCCGCCCCGCTTAGGCTGCCGGGTTAATTGCCAGGCCCTCCCCTCTGACCCCTGTGTGGGTTTTAGTCTTGTCTGGTCTCTTGAGGCCGCCGGGGAACACAAAGGGGACTAGTGGGGGCGCAGCGTTGGGAGTCAGATAAAGACAACTAAGCTCCCTTAGTGGATTAATTTACTGATCCTCTGGGAGCTAAAAGATCAGAGGATCAAGGTCTCCTCTGACCTCAGAGGCTTCTGTGGCAAAGGATATGACCCTACTTCCTCACCCTGGTCACCTGGAGGCTCCGAGGAGACAGAAGCCCAGCCCATAATAGGACTGCCCATCCAGACTGGAATGTGACACCATCAAAGCTAGCAACTGGGTGAGTTAAAGTAGAAAGTGAGCCAGGTGTGGTGGTGCAGGCCTGTAATTCAGTTACTCTGGGGGCTGAGGCGGAAGGATCCCAAGTACAAGACTAGCCTGGATAACTTGATGAAATCTGACCAAAATAAAAGAAGGCTGGAGATGTAGCTTACCACACTTGTGAGGCCCTGGTTGTATTCTCAGCACTACAAACAGAAATTTTAAAAGTTGAAAATGTGAGTTGTGCCCAGACTTCAAACTATACTTATTCCTCAGATACCCCAGGTTTAAAACAAGCTTGCAAATACTTGCAATGTTTATCAGCCTACCTGGAGGAAAGGTTTATTCCTGGCTGAGTCTGCTTGATATTGGTACTAAATTAAATGGAACTGCGTCTATAAACAGCCGCTCCTGCTACACTGATTAAATACCTCTGTGTGGTGTGTGCGCCCGGGAGTTTCAAGCAGCCTCATCTGTTCCAACGCTTGGGCCCCAGAGGGCAGGCTGCTAAATTGGATTGGATGGTAATCCTCGGGGCTTGGGGGTGTCAGGGGAAGAGCAGACCCCAGCCATAGATCAGCGATGTGGGTTTGAATTCAAAATAGCCACACTGACTTCTTGGAGACTGTGCCCTGGCCTCTGCCTCTGCCATCTTCACACCCACCCACCAACCCCCTGAGCAGGAGAGGACCCATCTCTTGCCCCTTTAATTGCCAGGTTCCTACCCCCTAGAGTGGGATTCTCCGAGGCCCCCCTCGCAAAGGCCCCCCTTCCCCACCTCCCGCTGCTCCTGCTCCAATGTTGATTAATTGCAGGGTTAGGGATCCCAAACAGGCTGGACCACGTTATGTTTGATGTTGGCTCTTTCCACTGGTCTTTGCCTTGAAGCCACAGTAATCAGCAGCTTTTAGGTTGTCACTCTGTTGACACTCTTTACTTAGATCAGGAAATGGCAAATGTGATGGAAATAAGAATTTTATTATCTGTGCGAGAGTGGCTGTGAGCAGGGTGTCCTGCAGCCAGGAGGTGGTGAGGAGGGGCGGACATCAGGAAGCCCTGCCATGGAAGCCACCTCTGTGGGGCACACTCCGACCACAGGGGCTGCAGCAGCAGGTCACCACTCAGGACACAGACCAGTTCCTCACCACCTGCTTAGAGAACTGGAAATGTCACATCAGGAGCAGGCCTTGCCCTCAGTGAGCCCTGGAGGGTACCTGTGCCAGTACACCCCCCTGGGGCAGTGCAGTGGGGGGGGGTAAGCCGGTACTGGTGCTGTGGAATTTTAAATTCCCCTCAGTGGCCCTTTGAAGGCCCCCCCTCCACTCGTGATGCTCTTGAAGACCCCTGATTTATGTGTGGGGAAACTGACAGCCCCTGTCCTGGGTACACAGCTGAATGGGGCCTAGAGCCCAGTAGCTGTGTTCCCTAGGGAGACATCAAGGCCCCACAGAGGCTTAGGGGGCATCCAGATCCGACCACAAAGAGCAGCGACTCAGGTAGCCCAGGCCCCGCCCACTGCCAGCCCAGGAAGCCACTGGGGGCTGTGGGAACCATCAGGACAGAGTCCTCTGTCCTCATTTCCACATGGTGAAGAGGACGCTGCTCAGGGTTCAGCCAGGAGGGAGAGGGCTGGAGCCTCTTTGCTAGCAGCACCCTGGCTCCAGACCTGGTACTGAAGGATGCCAACCATTTCCTTTCTTCAGATCTTCAAATATGCCACAAATACTTATGGAACTAGATGCCAGGCCACACTCAGGGCCACATCAGTGACAAACACTCATGTCCCTGTCTTCTTGAAGCTTGGTTCCAAATTGTCTAAAAGGGATGAATAGGTGAGTACCCTGAGTCACCTTCTTAATGACCTCCCTATTTCAAACTGTACCCCCAAAGTCTAGTCCCTGAATTCTGGGAGGCTGAGGCAGGAAAATACAAAGTTCAGCCCCAGATCGGGCAGTTCAGTGATCTAGTGAGACCCTATTTCAAAATAAAAATTAAAAAAGGGTTAAAGACATACCCCAGTAAGGACCGGGGATTTAGCTCAGTGGTTCCGGCGCCTGTCTTGCAAGCGCAAGGACCCAGGTTCGATCCCCGGTTAACCACATACCATACTAGGCATGGAGACTCACACCCAGCAGCAACCAGTACCACATACCACAGTGCCAGGTGTGGTGGCTCACACCTGTAATCCCAGCACTCGGGAGGCAGAGGCAGGAGGATTGCTGTGATGTGAGTTTGAGGCTGAACTCAGGGCCAGCCTGAAATACAAAGCGAGACCCTGTCTCAAAAAAAAAAAACCTAAAAAAAAAAAAAAGAAAGACATGTCCCAGTAAAAAGGCCCTAGTTTCAATCCTGAGTACCACATACACACACTGAGATAAACAACAGCGCCCACACGCCTGGTACCTTCATAGATTTATTCCCGCCTTCTAGTTGTCTCTGTACTGTGTTTGTGTCGTAGAAATGGAGATTGAACTCAGTCAAGCCTTTACACTGAGCTCTATCCCCAGCCCTTTTTACTTTGTAATTTTAAGACAAGGTCTTGCTAACTCACTAAACTGCCCAGGCTGGTCTCAGATTTGTGGTTCTCTCACTTCTGCCTTCTGAGTAGCCGGGATTACAGGGTTAGTGCGCCACCTGCCTGGCTGGGCACTGCACTTCTTCATTTTGCCAGCTCTTTCTCCTGTGAGAAGGTGGGTTCCACGAGGAGAGGGACCTTGTGTGTGTTGTGTTCAGGGCCTTGTGCCACGAAGCCTAGATGAAGGTGGAGGCTTATTAAAGATTTGTTGAATACTTAGAGAACAGAGTCACCACGCCACACTGGCCCACTCCCTCCTGTGTAGCCCCAGCCCCTCCCCCGGCCCTGCTGTGGGGTCCCCAGGTGGCCCACTGCCTGTCACTTGCTGTGAGCACTCACAGAAGTTCCTTCCCCAGTCTGGCCTCAGTTTCCTCATCAGACAAATACACCCACATCCTTTCTTCTCTGCGGCCCTGGTATTTGCTAGAAGAGAGTCTGGGGCTCAGCTGGCTGGTGACAGGGGCTTCTTGCCACCTGCATCCTTCCTGCCCGTGGCCTGCTGGGTAGAGGAAGGGTGCTGTGTGAAGGGTGAGAGCCCAGCCATTGGACCCCGTGGCCTGCAACCTTCTGCTCTGCCGGGGCCTGGCTCGGGGGGTCCAGGCCCTGTCTAGCCTGTCAGCTTGGGCCTCCCCAGTGTGGTATCCCTCATCCTCCACCTGGGACAGACAGCTCCTTCAGCACCAGGACAGCACGGGTGGGCATACATCTCTGGTTCCTTCTTCCTACTGTACCAACCTGGCCTTGGGCTCCTTTCCACATGGACTTCAGGTGAGCAGTGGGGAGGCTGTGCCAGCTGCCCGTTCTCTGGGACTCCCTCTGCCCTCCTTTGAGGCCTAGGCACCAGGGTGTGGTCCCTGACCAAGGGAATCACCTTGGGCTGGGTGTCCCAGCTCCTCCTGACAGAGGACCGCCTGGGTAACAATGGCCCGTGAAGACTTGGAGCAGTTACAGGAGAGCTGGTGCCCAGCAGGTCCTGGGCAGCAGGGGGTGAGACTGAGCAGCCCTCATGGCTGCTGAATGGAGGGATAGAGCAGACCTGTGCCAGATTCCTGCTCTTCTGCTTCCTGGCTGTGTGACCTTGGATAAGTCACTCTGCGTTTCTGTTCCTGATGCAAAATATAGCCTATGGTAATTCTTATTCAAAAGGTTGATGTCAAAGAATAAAGTACCTGGAACAGAGCCTGGGCACTCAATGAATGGTAACTATGATGAGTTGCCTTCTCATGCAAAAATGACCACATAGCTAGCACTTCAGAGCGCTGACCTGAGTGACACCGGTAAGTTGTGTGTCTTCTCTGGGCCCGTGTGTGAAAGGAGGAGCTTCTAGGAGAAGAACAGTGAGGAAGTACCAGCGAGGCTGCCTCAGTCTCAGCAGAGGAATCTGGAAACTGGGTCTGTTCCTGAGGACACCGCAAAGACTCCTGGCCTGGAGGTACCACAGCACCTGGAGCACTGATGTCCTCAGTGTGGCCCCTGAAGCTGGGAAGCTCTGTATTTTGGAGGTTTTGTTTGTTTTGTTTTTCTGGTACTGGGGATCAAACTCAGGACCTTAAGTTTGCAAAGCAAACACAGTGCCTCTGAGCTAAATCCGAGGCCTGGGAAGGCCCTTCTGACTTCAGGAAAGGCCCTAGGTTCTAGATCCTGACCCACTGCCTCCTGACCCTGAGGAGTGCAAGTTGGGGGAGTGCTCCTGGGCCCCGCCACCGCCTCTCTGTGGCATGAGATCTGAGGGAGGCAAAGGCCCTCGTGAGCTCCCCAAGCCCAGGTGGCCCCTCCCTGGGGATCGGAGGCTGGGCCCTGGCAGGTTTCCACCTGGGTAGCCAGTCAGGGCAGCGGGGGCAAGGCCCCAGCCCTGGAGCCCCCTCTGTAGCATGGCACATGGTTCAGCCCCTAGTGCGCCTGCCCTGCCCTCCTTCCTGCAGTGCAGTTAGGAACTCAGGCCTCACTGCCTTGAGTTCCCCTTGGAATGCCAGTTGGCATCTTTCAGCCCTGCTTGTCTGGGATACGGGTGGCATGGGAAGATGGCACACTGTGCTTTTAGGGCCCGGGAGGAAATCCTGGCAGCTTCTTTCTCCCTCTCCCCTCCTGCACCCTGCGTCTTCTCTAGCACTGGGCAGCTGCCACCTCCAAACCACGTGGCAGCCTCTTCCCAGGGTCTCTCAGCGCTGAGCCTGGCTGGACAGCGACATGGGAGCTGCAGGAAGAGGGAGCCGTGGCCGTGTGAATGGCCGCGCCGGGCATGGGGGTGGAGGAGCTGGGGAGCGTGGATGAATAGATCTTGGGCTCCTCGCTAGAGGGTCTGGGTCCCCAGCTGCCTCAGAGGGGGCAGGAAACTGGCGTCTCAGGAGCCTGGGAAAGGCTCTCTCCGCCAGGCCACAGGCAAGGGTGGGAAGTCAGAGCTCGAGGGGGCTTTGTACCCTGCACAATTGCAGCCGCTCTTCTGGATAAAGGGGCGAACAAAGGGGCCTTCGGAAGTAGCCACGCTGCTCAGCACCAGGGAGGCCCCAGGAAGCCAGCTCTCACTGGCCACCCACCCAGGCATCCTCCCAACGTCCCCACTGCCCCATCCCAGGGGGCCAGCTGGCCCCCGCCACCCACAGCCTGGGCAGCTGGGCCAGGAGCTGTGAAAGCCAAGGGAACACTCTCTATGCACCGGAGGAGCCTGATCAGGCTGGCGACGGGGGGCAGTGAGGACTGGTGACTGACAGGGTGGGTTTAAAAAGGCTTCAATCCTGGGCAAAGGTTGGCTCAGTGCAGCCCTATTCCCACTAGGGGTCGCTGGTTTGCAAAGAATCGATAGCTTGGGCAAGCTGAGAGATGCCAGCTCACCATCCCCAGGCCCCATGTAGCCACTGACCTTTTCCTCAGCCAGCTCACTGGTCAAACAAGCATCTCACCCTAGAGGCCTGGCAATATGGGAAGTGTCCCCAGCTCAGCCTGATTTCCATATCTCTAGCTCCGTGATCTTAACCAGCTTCAAACCTCCCTGAGCTATTTCTGTATCTCTAAAATGAGTTTGTAGAGCCAGGGACAGTGGTGCACACCGAGAGTACCAGAGGAAGGGGAAGCTGAGGCAGGAGGATTGCCTGAGCCCAGGAATTCAAGACCATCCTGGGTGACACAGCAAGACCCTCTCCCAAATACAAAACTGGAGGATGGGTGTACATGACATGGAATCATGGGATAAAGAGGGGCAAGGCCCTGACAGATACGATCTGCTTTCTAAATAGCAACTAATGGGTACATGGGCTGGGGATTTAGCTCAGTGCCACCGTACCTGCCTCACAAGTACAAGGTCCTGAATTTGATCTCTGGTACCAAGATAGATAGATAGATAGATGGATAGATGGGTGGATGGATGGATGGATGGATGGCAACTGGGTTTCTTAGGCCCTGTCAGAATGTGGAAAGACCACAAATTGTAAATTAGCTATGTCCCAAAGTAGTCTCTGGTGAGGACCAGGGGTTTAGCTCAGTGGTTCCAGAGCCTGGCTCGCAAACTCAAGGACTGGAGTTCCGCTTCTGATACCAAAAGAGAAAGGAAAAAACAACAGAAAAGCAGGCTCAGCCTATGACTTGTGCAATCTTATAACATGAGCATAGACGGGAGCTGAAGAGAAGCAGCAGAAGGGCTCCTTCTCTCTCCTCCTGCCTTTTCGTGGACAGATAACTTCAGACGTGCTGAAAATTTGTGGACAGTGCCCAGTTCCCATATGTCCCGTACCTGGTTCGTCCAACACGCACAGCTTACATAATGAGCACATACTTGTCACAAGGGAGAAATAATCAGGGCTGCGACCCTATGAACTAAAGTCTAAACTTCCTTGAAGTGAGTCACCTGTTTGCTGGCTTTCGTTCAGGTTCCAGCAGCCATTCAGCCCTCTGGCTTTTAATGGGTGAGAGGATGGAAAGGGCCCTGTCCCTCTCTGGGAGGCTTTGCTGAGCTCCTGAAAGTCAGACTCTCAACAAAGCTCGTCTCCTCAGCGGACCAAGACCTGTACAACTGTCTGCCTGCTCTTGGTCTCCCCTCCAGTACACACGGGGCTCCCCCACGGAGCTCTGGCTAAGGAAGGATCTCTGGCTTCCTACTGGCTTGGACGTCTGTAGGACACACAGTGGAAACCGGCTCCCAGAAGCTTTGGTGAGGCCTGGGTCCCTGCTGCTTGGCACGTACACACGTACAGGTGCACACTGGCCCCACATCAGGTTTT
>PVIR01017888.1:0-34209 GCA_004026965.1 Petromus typicus | reverse complement strand
TTGTGGTTCAGGCTGGCCCTGAGCTCAGCCTCAAACTCACATCACAATCCTCCTGCCTCTGCCTCCCGAGTGCTGGGATTACAGGCGTGAGCCACCACGCCCGGCACTGTGGTATGTGGTACTGGTTGCTGCTGGGTGTGGGTCTCCACACCCAGTATTGTTATGTGGTTACCGGGGAATCGAACCCGGGTCCCTGCGCCCGCGAGACAGGCGCCAGAACCACTGAGCTAACTCCCCGGCCCCCTTTTTTTTTTTGTTTTGAGACAGGATGACACTAAGTGAACCAGTCTGGCCTTGACTGTGAGATCTTCCTGCCTCGGTCTTCAAGGAGGTGGAATTACAGGCATGTACCACTGGGGGCAGCAAGGTCACTGACTTTTGACAAAGGCACACATGTTAATTAACTTGTTACTCTTTAAGGATGTATAAATAGTTTTCCGGGTTAAATTGTGTCCATATTCCAAACACTGCTCAGACCCCCAGATGCAACCAACAGAATGGCAAGGACAAGACCTTCTTTCAGGGCTGGCTAGGAGCACAGCTGGGTTCTTTGGAGAGCCAGGTGCTGGCCCACTCCCTAGGCTGTGCCTGCCTGAGAAATGAAGTGATAAACACGCAGAGTGCTCTACAGCAATGAGGGTTTCAACCTTCAAAGAAAAGCAATATCCCAGCGAAGATGAACAGAGTGAATCTTTTTTATGTTAAAGTTTCATGATTAAAGCCATCTTCCTTTGGAAATTTCAGGACTCACAAACATTTTCCAAATGATAAATCACAGATGACAACATGACTGCCATATTTCTCACAAAGTAAATTTTTGAAATGGGTGCCCAAGTCTCACCAAGGTGAAAAATTAGTAGTCACAATCACAAGGATAAGGTGTCTACTTTTTACAACATTTATCTTCCTCTTTCCTTTGTTTTGAATAAAATTTTAAAAAGGAAATATTATTTTCCTTCTGTCAGATTTGTCCTATTCATTTCCTTATACATCACTGAAATTCCCAACCAAAAGATGAAATAAGAAAAGTCAGTCTGTGAGCTGAATCTATTGATTACATCTTCCTTTCAATATTTCCTTTAAAATGCTTCAGATGAATAATATTTCACCTCTCAGAAAGGAGAAATTGATATCCGGGGCAAGCCATAATGCAAATGAACACTAAAAGTATCAGACAATCCACCTTTTAGTAATGATTAGTTTGGGGGTAAGGGATCAACACTCAGTAAAATCTTCATACAAATAAAATGAATTTTATGTCTCTGACTACTTGCTCCTATGATGTACCTGGGATGTTATCAGCCTCAAACAAGAGGCCTTGTGCTCCCAGCTCAGCCACCAGGTGTGTCAGAATCAGGAGCTGTGACTTGTATCAGAGACTCATCCTTCCCTGCTTTGTTACCACATGTATTTTCTCTCCTCTGGCATGAGAGGGTGGGCGAGGGACAAAGCTCATACCTTTCACGCATACACCCATACCACTGTACCTCGGCCTCAAGGTGAGGAATGAGCATTCCCACAGAGACCTTCAAGAAAAGCTTGCACAGAAAAAGAACCACAGTGGTGACATAATCCTCAGCTACCAAAAAGAGTTTGAGAGGCGACACACCCTCTTGGTGGCCTCCAGATCATATCAGAAAACCAACTACCTCTTTCTCATTCCCACAGTGCAGGCCCTATTTGAAAGATTGAAAGTTTCTTTACACAGACTCTCTCAAAGGAAGTTGTCACTTTAGGCTGTGCAAACCAAAACTCTTCCAAAATCAGGTGCTTGGGGGAAAAAAAATTGAAAGTACTTTTAATAATTTAAATGGCTCTTCTCTGCACATGCTCAGAACCCAAATCCCTTTCCTAACTGAAGTGCTTATATAAAAATTTGACAGCTCTTATAATTTTAAATTGCTCTACACTGAGTATGCCTAGAACCTTGATCACTTCCAAATTCAAGGGCTTATAAAAATTTGAAGCACTCCAATAATTTTAAATTGCAATGCACAGTGTAGAGTGATTTAAAATTATTGGACTGCTTCAATTTTTTTAAAAGGTCTTCAATTTGGAAGTGAGTCAAGCAGCATTCTAATACAGTGGTTTAAGACATAGTATGCTAATCTAAAACTTAACACCTAAAAATAATGAAAATTAAATCACATGAGCTTTTTTTTAATAGGGAAGGGGCACTCAGAATACACCTGAAAATTTCAGCTGTGTCTGGCTAAGTGTAGAAGCTTAATTCACAAAGCAGGAGATGGGAATATAGGAAAGCTGGGAAGAAATGACATTCTGATCTTGGCGGCCTGGCCTGCTCGTGGGCATCTTAAACAGAGAGCACAGGTACAGCAGGAGAAAAGGGAGGGCCAGAGTGACCCAAGGAAAACTGGGACAGGCTTAGTGCATTGAATTCTGAGCTTTTCAATACAGTGCAATTTGGACAACAACTCTCTCTCTCTCTCTCTCTCTCTTTCTCTCTCTCTGAAAACCAAATCACTTCTTTTGTGATTATTTGTTTATTTGTTTGTTTGAGGGAGATTTCAAACAGAATTCTCTGTACTATTGCAGGATTCCTCTCCTGACTGCTCATGCCCTGAGTTGCATTAGCTACAGTCATGGCCACTTACCAGCAAAAACACAATGGTATGTATCCATTCATGGAGATTTCTAGCTCAGGATAGTCACACAGGTAGATTTTCCACGTTTCCAAAATATCTGTGTTCTTTTCTCCTAATCTTCTTTTCTTCTTTCCTGTTTCCTAATATCATTTCTCTTTCCTTCCAATTCTACCTCTCTTTTCACAGATTTAAAGGTGAAGGTGACTTTTTACTCAAAGGTCTTTTCTTTCTTACTCTTAAGGGAAAGCCCCAGGTCACAGAAAATGATCACAGCCACAGGACAGAGGGTCCAGAGCAGAATCTCTCCTTGACCACAAGATGTGTCTCCAGGGCTCTCTCCCCATTTAGGACAAGGCAAACCTATGCTTTTAAATAGCAGTCAAACAGGCTTTACTCCATTTGCTTGTTGTGAGCTGTTTTGCTCTACTGGGTGGATAATGTATGCTTTTCAATATCGTATAAACACATATTTAAAGGATAGTGTGTAATATTTCCAAGGGACTCACAGCAATCAAGACGCAGAGCGAGAAGTTTACAGAAGCTGAATTTTGGCACCTTTCTCACTGTAACAAACTAAGTACTTTAGCTGTGTGTCTCTTGAATGTAAAAAGAGAGAATGGGGTAAAAGAAACAGTAATGAAACAAATTTTATGTATATGGGGGGGTGGTAGGGTGGGTAGGGCTATGGGAAAAAATGAGAATTAAGTTGTGTCTTATACTGGTACAAATCCCCATTATGGAGTGCAATCATGATGTGTATATGTAATGTATCAATAAAAATTTAAAAAATTTTTTTAAAAAAGAAACAGAGACAGAACAGCACAACAAAGTTAAGGGCTACAACTTGGATTTAAGCAAACCCATCTCACAGGACACAGTATACTACTATCAACTTTGGAAGGGAGTTAGTTAAGAATAGAAGAGGACCTAAAGCATGTTCAGGTAGAAGCAGCTATTTTCTTCTCAGTTAACTGATGTTCCACTGCCCTGACTGGAAGTTTCCTTCATACATGAGCAACACAACCACTAGGAAAGCTTCAACCACTCCACACACCCTGACTCTCCTGGCTTCCTCATGACCCTGCACAAGGCTTTCTGTACACAAACCTGGACCCCAAGGTCAAACTGATTTCTTATGATTTTCAATTATTACCCAATTTGGATAACTTTTATTATTATTCCTTGCAATAATGAAAGAATAAATTAGTAAAAGCCTATTGGCAGCAAAGAATATTAAATAATAAAATTTCAAAAGTGCCTAGATCAAAGCTAACTGCCCAAGCCACACAAATCAGGAGCCTTTAAAGTAGGCTTTGAGTTGTATTTGGCGAGAAAAAAATAAGTATTTAGGGGAAAAGACACATGAAAGCTTGACTTTTTTAATGGATATGTGAATATAATGAAGCATTTGACTGAGAACCTTGATCTCAGCTAGAAGTCTTACGAGACTATTTGGGGAAGGCAAATTGAGCAGTCCAATGCAAACAGAGGTGCCAAGTTCCTAAAGATGAGGAGTTGCCCACTGGCATAAGGGAATAAATCTAGTTCCTGGTTGTGAAACACACCAGGAGATGATTAAGAATACTTTGCTATGGAGCAAATAGATTTTTAGGTCACGTGTTTATAGAGTTGTCACCATTTAATAAAATGACAAAATCTATCTATCACATAGGCATGAACACAGAACAATATAAAGAGGTTAACAGAAATTGATGGCATCCGAGGTTTAATTTTATACCGGATCAGAGTCTTTGGTGATTGAAAGAGACAAAGATGTATAGGGTTATCATGTTGAAGAGGCTGCGCTAATTACTGGCACTTGTCATTTCTCCACAGCTTTATCTAAGTCAAGAAGGCTAACTAGCTCCTTTTTCCCTAGTGTGCATTGTTTGTCCAGGAGCTTTTGCTGAGGAAGCCTTTTTTTCATCACTGCACCTCATTATTAACAGGTTCATAAATAAATGAGTCCTAATATTTTTCTCCGTTAGCATTTATGATGGGGACATTTGGTCTACAAAAGATTACACTTGTCTTTAATAAAAATAGGCACTTGTACATGAAGCCTATTAGGCCTGTGTTCCTGTGGAGGAGAAGGTAAAGGGAGGAGTTGGAATTGAAATATAAAGCAATAAGAATAACCTGGCAGCTGGAGGCTGAGAAAAAAGACGGCTGAATGGAGCCTGTGACTTTCTCCTAGCTCCTTATGCTGACCAACAGCCCTCCCAGATGTGACGATAAAATCAAGAAGTACTCAGAGTTCGCTATGTCATTACTGCTGTGCTAAGGACACAAAATTACTATTTTCTAATTTGAAGGAGCAGCAGATTCACATTAAGCTGCTAATGCAGGAGTTTCCATGAAAGAGGATTCAGAGTTGGCAAAACTTGTGTCGGGCTGGGCTAAACATGAAATAGTTTAAACTAGTGTTTGTGGAGACATTGTGGGTTGTTTCATAGTTCAGCTGAATATGAGGGGAAAAATGTCAAATTTGTGGATCTCCACGGGAAAAAAAAGCACATAACATATAAGAAAAAAGCACATGTTGGTAAATTAAAGGAACAGTATACCTAGAATGAAAAATTTTCCAAAGACATTTCCTTTACTACTGTGGGAAATCATGACCATGTCACCTTACAGACCAGGATGGACCACTGGAACTTGATCTGATACTATGAAACTCTTCTCAGTTATAATCAAATGATGCTCTGAATGAAACAAGACAAATATTGTGCATGAAATAATAATCAAGTACACAGAGACATCTCAGATAGTAAGTACCATCACCCAGGCCAAAGAACAAAGGTCCCCAACCTTCAGGCTGGGGATAGACTGGCATCCATCTATAGCCTGCTGGGAACTAGATGGCATATCAGGAGGTGATTACTGGACAAGCAAGGAAGCTTCATCTATATTTATAACTGCTCCTCATCACTGGCATAACTGCCTAAGCCCCACCTCCTGTCAGGTCAGTTGTGGCATTAGATTCTTAGAGGAGCAGGAACCCTACTATGAACTATGAGTTCAAGAGATTTTAGCTGCATAGTCCTTATGAGAATCTAATCCCTGTGATCTGAGGTGAAGCTGAGACAGGGATATTAGCACTGAGAAATGTATTATCATGTATTGAAATATATGTTAATAAAAAGAAGTTACGTCCCTGATTCATGAAAAAATTGTCTTCTGCAAACCAGTCCCTCATGCCAAACACCCTGGGAACCCTGCCTAAGAGAACCAGGCAGTGTGGCTATAGCAAAGAACAGGCTTCTATCTTAGGAAAATTTACAAATAAGACTCAATAATGCTTGGGATGAGAGGAGCAGAGAAACAAAAGGCAGCACCAAGGATGAAAAAGTTGAAGATCAGAATAGCAAGTCATTTATAAGGAGTCAAAAATAGGAGAAAATAAAAATAAAAAACCAGAATCGGCTGTAGGCACATGAAATCAGAGATGAGAGCACACACAGCAACTGCCAAAACAGTCGGGAGACATAGATTAGACTATAAGCCATATTGGATGTCACAAGTTTTCCTGAATTCAGAAAAGAATGTGGAAAGGAAAAAGCAGAGAGCCAGGGACAAAGCCTTAGTGGATTCCCGTAGTGAACCATCTCTTGGCTGTAGGTCAGACCCTCTTATACTTTCCATATAATCTCTGCCAGAATAAAGGAAAAGTAGGGAGCCACCACAGCATCTTAAAGCCACATCTGGAAAAGCCAAGAGGCGCTCCTACAAGTTTCCAGGAGCAGAAAGGACCAGAGGACAATATGAACCCTGAAGTACAGAATGAGGGAATGGGATCTATAAGCCCACTTGGGAAAGGCTAGCAAAGTAACACTGTTCTGGGCCACAGCCTAGGTCACATTCAGTGCTCCTAGCTTCCTTTCCTTGGTCCCTCTGGTCATGAGGTTTGAATGAGAAGCCCTAACATAAAAGCCCAAGGTTGGGCCAGGAATTTAGCTCAGTGGTCCGGGCACCTGCCTCACAACTGTAAGGTCCTGAGTTCAATCTCTAGTACCACAAAAAAAAGGAAAGAAAAAGTCCAAGATCATACAGAACAGACTAAGAAAACAGAGAATGAGCTGGAACACGGGAAGCACCTCAAAACTCTGTACTTGTTTCCTGTATAAGAGTCAATAATATCTTTCTGGCTCATTCCAATTAGCTACAAAAATCTATGGTTCCAAATGAGTGTGTGAGTTTAATACAAAATGGGATAATATACCTCGAATCAGTGTTCAGCACTCATGATAAAATTCCAAACACTCTGAAAATGCAAAAACTCCCTGCGTTTCATTAGAGCTGAAGTACACATTAATATTTATTAGTTAATTTCATGATACTTGGTTCTGGTGAAAACTCCTGGTGTCCCTCTTCCTATTTGGGAAAATGTAGCTTTTTTCACAAAGTCACAAAAGAGTTATGCCCTCAGGGGGCTGTACCTAAAAAGACCATGAAGCAAAAAATATACCCACATACTTGCCTATTTTCTTGGCACTCCTCAAATTTCTAACAGGGTCTGAAAAAGATACATATATTTTTAAAGGAACCCTTCTTTCTTGAGGACATCCATTTTACACTTGTGTCCCTCTCATTTGCACATGAAAAAATCCATCACTGTGTATACAAATGCCAAATTGCAATGCAAATAGGCATTTGTGTGCCCAATTACCCATTTTGTGTGTTTGCAAAACGGATGTGCCTGCAAATTCTGCAGGTGTGAGTTGGTAGCCTGCTGGAAATTTGGCTCCCACTGAGTCAGCACCAAATAAGGTGATGTCTCCTAACAGTGTGGCTGGAGAAAGTCCATCTCAGAAACAGCCCTCCAGCGCGGAACAACTGTAGACAGCAATCACACAATGCATGTGGCAGAGAAAGGCCATACGGAAGATCAAAAAAATGAAAGAACTGGAATCTAAATTGAAAACTCATGTGTCCTAGAAACACTGAGAGTTTTCCTATGTGTGACCCTAAATCCTTTAGTGCATAGTTTTTTTTTTAACTGGGAAAGTATTATTTTATTTTACTGTAGCAAGAACTATTAACACAAGATCTACGCTTTTGTTGAGTGTGAAATTCTGTGTTGTTCCTAGGAGTACAACATACAGCAGGTCTTTAGAGCATACTCATTTAGTGATCTGAGGGCTTATTCACTTATTCATAGCCTGTTGACTAGTGCCTTGATATTTTTTTTTACCTTCTCTCTCAAGCCCAGGCAACCACACCACTCCTTGAGTCTAATAGTTCAACTCTTTTAAATTCCTCATAGAAGGACAACCACTAAGTAGGCCAGTGTCTTACTGTCCGAAAGGTTCATCAATGTCACTGTATACTGCAGGATATCCTTTTTTAAAGTTTGCATAGTATTTCATTGTGTATATCCAACATTTTAAGTCCATTCATCTTTCCATGAATGTTTAGATTGTTTTCACATCTTGATTATCTTAAGTAGTTTATTGTGTTACAATGAACACCGGAGTGCTAACAACCCTGAGAGACTGATTTCATCTGCATTAGATAAATACCCAGCAATGGTTTGCTTGACAGTACACTGTAGTGTTTCTATTTTTAATGTTTTGAGAAAATGCTATGCTATCTCCATTGTTGCTGCATCATTTTGCATAAGCACCAACAGTGTGCTGGCAAACTCTAATCTTCAAAGCAAATCACAGCAATCTGGTGAACTGGCAGGAGGATTGCAGGTTCAAGTGCCACCTCGGGAACTTAGTGAGACTGTTTCACCTAAAGCCAGAGAAGGCTGCAGAGCTGAAAAAGCCCAGAATTCACTTTCTAGTACAAAAAAGAAAAACAATCTTGAAATTTAAATAAGCAATTTACCATGTGGTTCTAAGTCTTTGCAACCATTACCCGTGATCTTCCCAGAGATCCCAGGTCATTTGACCTGCCAGAGCCTGTTACCTTTGCTAGGTCCCTCATCGGACCTTTGGCAGAATTCTCAGACAGTTGAAAACTCCCAGTGTTCTGGTGACTACTCGTGTATCCTCCCTCAGCCAGATGCCCACGAGGTGAGTGACTGACATTCCTTTTCAACATTCAGAAGATTTCAACAAAAATTCTGATCAAAATAATACTTGGAAAAATTGCAAGAAAGTTATAAACAGCTAGCATGGACATTACTCTAGTTACTAGTGTGCCATTTGTTCATTGGTGTTGAGGAGCTAAAAAAGTGGTTCATGTAAGAAATTCACTGTTTTCTGAGCAAATCTGTGGTCTATGAATTCTAGACTTTTTAAAATCAGGTGATTTATCAAAACCAAAACTTGATAAAGTGTTTTCCTTGAGTGCTGGAGTATATAAAATCATTTAAAATATAATTATTGTAATTATATAAATTTCACTCTTAATCTTCCTTTTTTGTATATAGCAGATCTTTAGTTTTAAAAACTCAGAGCAAAATAGAAGCAAGTTGCTTAATCATAAAAATACCACCTCCTCGAGGATGGATGTCAGTAATTCTCAAAATTACCTTTGATATTTGCTAGATATCAGAAATGGGTAATGTAGTATGTTAAGTGGCAGAATGCATTAGTACTATGTAAGTACATGATCCTTAATGTACTAATCTCGGCAATATGTGTAATGAGGACTTTCAGTAACACTTATTTTAAGTGTCCTCTGAGAAATGCTAATTTACAATGAAACACCTATGGAAGTACATGTGACATCTACATGAATACCAAATGAATTCATTTTGATCAATGCTGTTACAATGAATATAAAATGAATTCACAGCGATAGGACACTTAAGTGTTACCAAATTTTCTTTTAATATTGCATGTGCTATGGAGATTAGCATATGTTAAAAATAAGATTGAATATGTCCATATACACACACACACACACACACGCACATATATATATATATATATATATATACATATATATATATATATATATACACACACATACATATACATATACATATTGGCACACAGTTATACCTAAATAATGTCCATAGTCATTACTTCATTAGGAAATGCCCTTTTAAAAGAAGCATCCTATCACATACAAATTTTGCATGGACAAAATATTTATATTACTTTTACAAAATTGAATAGTGGGTATTAACAAACATAAAATTTGCATTATGAGAGTAAGTAAACAAAGAGACTTTGTAGATTCCAGATTTGACAAAAGAGTTTTCCCAACCTGCACCTTGAATTTTTCTAACTCATTCATGATGGCAATGGTTCATGAAGGATTCACACTGTTAAAACTCCCTAATGGTTTTTATGGCTACACAAAAATAAACAACAGTAGATGGACAGACATATGGATGGAAATATGAATGGCCAGATAGTTATGAATAGTTTATGTTTAAATATTATATCGGAGATGCCACCAATTGCAGATAGCTTTTCCAAAAAATGTGTAGAGAAAGTATAATTTTTTATTAATTTAATGATTAATTAATGATTAATTAAGCTTTCTTTTGTATATCAAACTAAAGTACACAGATTACATGCATTCTTTAATCATCACTTTGCCTAAACAATTGTGAGTAATGCAACCACACTATCAATGAACAAAGACTGACTTTGGAGAACTGTATCTCTAGCCCATTTAGAGTTTCAAGGAGCTGACTGGGACCAGCCAGTTTTTCTTTCATAAAGGAAAGTAGCAAGAATTCATGCTGTGTCCATAGCCCATTTTGGATTACAGAATTTCTCAGGTGCATACATCACCTGTCTGTCAATCATGTGGGTGACCCGTACACTTCGATGATGTTGCTCCTAAATAATAATCAGCCCTTTCCATCCATTTCTACCAAACTCTACCTTTTTAGCATCATTCCTTTGCCTTTCTTTTGTTTCCTCTCCACTGCTACAGTCCTGGGTCAGAATCTCATAATCACTTGTCTGAATACTTGCAATAGACCAATAATTGGTCCACCTCTCTGCCTCCAATAAGTCCTGGTGACACTGACCAGATTATCTTTCTAATATGCTTAGTGAAGTAGTTCACTCATCTGCTCAGAACATCTCCATGGCTTTCTCTTACCTATAGGATTTAAACCAAACATCTTACATGGTATATAGGGCTCTGCCAACTGATCCACCAGCATCTCCTTCCCCCATCCCTCACACATGTTTACACTCGGGCAATGCGAAATTGCTAAGGCTTTGTCTGCCTCTGTGTCTTTCAGCAAAGTTTCTTCTGCCCAGTGCATTCTCTTTCCTCTCTCCTTACAATTTCAACTCAAAAGTATTTCCTCCCATGAAATTTTTCTTGTCCCCTTGCTGCCATCTGAATCCTATAGAATCTACTATGGCATTTCACACAAACTTGTAATCTGTTAACATGCCCACACAGTAACTCAACTGTAAAATCTTGAGCTAAATACAATTCTTTATCTTCATTTCCTGAGTCATTGTTTCATACGTGCCTAACACACAGTGTTTATTCAATAAATTTTAAATAACTAGACTTGTCTCCTAAACATTCCATTGTCCTTCATTTCCAATCTTTAAGTAGGCATTCAGAAATACTCATTCATAGATCATGCATAAGAGAGAGCACATTTTAAATATGTGAGGGCAAAGGTCTGAGTTTTAAGTCCAAATCCTCCTCTGTAGCACCCCTAAAACTCCTAGGAAATCAAATTACTATAACATTAACCTAAAAATAAAAGCAGACAAGATTTGTTTATTACTGGCTATGTGTTGCAGTAGTACTAGCTGCTTTCTACTGTCTCTGGAGAATCTCACAACTGTTCATATTCATTTTCCAGATGAATAAGTCAAGGATGAGAACAGTTAGGTGCCCGGATCAAGGGAATAGGAATAGAGAATGGAGGATTCAAATATAAACTTAGCTGGCTCAAAATCTGGGTTAGTAACCTGATAATTTCTAGATGTGCCAGCACCTGCTATCTGTCTGGATTAGAGAACCTAATGACTCCAGGAAGAAGAGTCCAGAGTTCAGTGAATATGACCAAAAGTCAAAAGAGGCCTATTACTTAACTACCATTCACTCCCACACAATAAAAGGAATGTCCTTTCACCTTAGAAAGTTCAAACTGAGATCCTGTCACACAAATCCATAGCTTGCAACTGGGCAATAAAGTCTGAAGGTTTCACCTCCTTTCATGAATTTTATTCTTATTTGGCAAAGATTCACTACTCAAATTTTTCAAAATTTATTTTGAAAGATTTATAGCATGCTTCTACTATTTCTTTCTTTACCTAGAAAAACTGGATGTAGTGGCACTTTCAGCTTTAAAAAGGAGAATTCACAAATTGGACATGGTTGGATTCTCATCTCTACTTGATTTTCATAAGTGGGGTTTTGTTTGTGCACAGCCTGGAAACTATCTTAAGGGGACTGAAACCAGGTTCTTGGAATGAACTGCCCACTCAGAGCTTGATCAGTTTTAGAAGAGGAGAAAACAACACAACATTTGCTAGCTTCTGGAATAGACCGAGTTTACAGCCCATGCTGAGGGTCACACAGCAAGACCTCCAGGGACACCGCTCTGTGCAACCAAACATGGCTGAAAACCCGCAGGCTGCTGCTGTCTGTGGGAGCACAGAAGCCTCCTCCCCTTCTGATGCCCACTGATTCCCATTTGCAATAATTAAGGAAACGGAGACAAGCTCTGTCCATTTCTTAAGACCAAAGAGGTAGTTCCTGAAAGCACCTTTGAAAGTCTAAAAGAATTTGGCCAACCAAGATCCCCTAGTGCTCCCCTCCATCAGAAGTGTCACCATTTATCAAAAGCCAGGAGAAAAGAGAAATTCCATAAAGTCACTCATGCCTGTAGATGTTTCTAATCAGAGAACTTAGTAATAACTTTGGTACTAGCCAGAAAAGGAAAAAAAAGAAACCTTCTAAAGAAAGAACTGTAATTTCAATTGGATATTTCATAGAGGCTAAAATAAGGTATTTGCACTATAAATTTTTTTTTCTCCACATGCAAACTACCAGGAAATTCTCTATTCAAACCATACCTTCACTAAGAAGTATTTGTATTCCAATTTCATCTGCTAAACACATTATCACCTGGTTCTCATGACATTTCATTAATGTATCCATCATTCCATGATCCTACCTTCCAGAATACAGTAGTCTCAGATACTTGTATAACTCTGAAGCCACCAAGGACAGGGACTGTGTCATATTTACCTTGTGTCTGGCAGCTGGCACACAGAATAAGTGTCAGCAGACTTTCTTTTGTAAAGTGTTAGCTAGTAAATGTGTTCAACTTTGTGGATTACATGGTCTCTGTCATAAGTAATCAACCTCCATTTTAGAGCAAAAGCACCTTCAACTCATGTGAAAATGAATGAGCTTGGCTGTGTTCCAAAACATTATATACGAAAACATGTGGGGGACCAGATTTGACCCTCAAGCCAGAGTTTGCCCTCTCTTGGCACGGAGTGTCCAGTGAAAAATCTGAAAAGGAGAGGAGACAGGAAGGAGAACTCTGACAACTCACCACAATAGGTGTCATCATTTTGTAGTATAAATATATATTAATAAAAATAAATTTTTTAAAAGGAAGAAAAAATGAAAGAAGGGAAGGAGAAAGAGGAGAGACTAAGAAAAAGGTATGGGAAGTGAAAGCAAATGAACCCAGAAATAAAATAGAAATGAGACAAACTTTGATGTTTCCCAGATGGTAAAGAGCTATTCCTAGTGAGTTTCTCTTCTGCAAAGAGTTTAGTCTATGAGAAACAATTATAATTAGAATCCTCCCATTATATTTCACATCGTATTCTCCATGTGTAAATCTTCCAAACAATTTCTCTCTTTTGGCAAATCATTATTTCACGTTTATTAATGCAAAATATGGTGGAAAGGCTCAGTTACCAGCTTATAACAACAGCCTTTTCTACAGGTTTCATATTTTATGCACTAGAAAATAGTATTGTCCTGCCACTCTCTATGCAGGAACTACAAAGGCCTAAAAACAAATGGCTTTTGACTGCTGATCAGAACCACACTTTAATCAGTTACTGGTCTATGATCAATAATTAATCATGCTATTCTGTCTAGGTAATAAATAATGGGGAAAATAGCAATGAATATATAGTTGGTCAGATTCTCCCTTAGGCGAAACAGAAAAGGACAGGCAGGAAAGGCTGTCTAGATAACCCTGTCAATTCTCAATGTCTCAGCCTACAGCTTTAGTTGAAATTCTAGGGCTGTTAGGGCTCTAGTGAGGGAAGAATAACTGTCACCACCAATACCTGCCCCAGATCCCTCCTAGCCAAACTTCATTCCATAGGTCAGGTGTGGCTGTACCGAGACATCCAACGGGACTAAAACTGCAGTGGTGGCCTGATAAATCCCAGGTGAACCAGAGACAATGCACAATCCCCCAGTTTTAGGGACCTGGAGACAACTGGGTGGCAACAGGTAAAAGGTGCCTTGCTTTGTGATCCACTGCTTGAAGCCAGGAACTGTGTGTGAAGGACAACTCTACCTTGGAGGCCATTGTGTGTCCAGGGAGTTGGCCATCTTCAAATTGTATGGGATATTTTGTAAGTAAAATAATTATATTAATTTTCTATTGCTGCATAACAAGCTATCATAAATGCTGTAACTTAAAACAATACATAAACTATCTCACAGTTGGAGTAACTCTCCACTCAGGCCTATCGCATTGTAATCATGGTGTCCCTAGGGGCCGGGGCCTGTCCTCTGCTCCCTCAGTGGTCAGCAGAAAACAGTGCTTGTGGTTGTGTGGCAAGGAGCACTGGTTACTTATACGCTGTCACAACAAGAATCACACAGGCTGAGGTGCAGGACAGGAGAAAATACACATGGACAGAGACTATTAAGGAGGTCTTATCTTATTTTTAATAGCAGAAAGATTTCCTTGAACAAAAGTCTGTGTGATTGTTTTCCATGTGAGATGTCACTCTGTCCTCAGGCTGGATTTATAGGTTCAAGGCCTTGCTCCTGCCCTCACAAAAGCGAACTAGTACAGACACTACCATCTTGCATTTGGATTATAGCAGTATGTTTGATATAAAAGTATGGTGGAAGAGTTCTGTTACCAGTTTATAACTACAGGCTTTCTATAGGTGTCATATTTTATGCATAAGATGTTCTCAGTTGTCTTTTACTTTATCAGAGTTAGTATACAAAAGCATCATCTACACTTGACCAAGATGGTTTGATATTGGCTCTACAAGAGGCCCAGGCCTGTAAACCACCAGGGGTTTTATACTTTCATAGGTCCCAGGACAGAAAGGGATCCTAGATTGATTGAGAAAGGTGTGAACAAGAATCCCTGAAGATTAGCTTACTGACCTCCCACCCAAGCCATGCTGGGAACAAGTCCACAAAGGAAAATCAGTTCTTATGTATAGAAGGATCATCTATCTACCTATCTAGCATCAATCAAAATGTTCCATCTTCTTCCTGGGATCACTTACTGAAGGGCTCACTCTTAATGTATGAAAATAAATATCCAAAGACAGACATCTTTAAAACTGTATCAATGGGCTCTAGTTGCCTTCCAACTACACATTTCTCATGGTTGTTCTCAGACTATCTTTTTCAAAATAACTTTTGAATTAAGGCAAAGGCAGTCAAAGGGTCTCACAAAAGTTGTGAAGAGTGTCTGGTAATGGCCTGACATATTCTGCCACATTAGGCGTGGGACATTCCCAATGCCAGGACACATGAGCAATGCGAGGGACATTAAAGCAGCTGAGGGAATTCAGCTGCTCAGATGCCCAGGATTCTCACTTTAACCTTGTGCGCCCGAGAGCCTCTCTGAAACCTGGAAGTGGTCCATAGTTATCCGCTGGCAAAAGAAGAGGAGGACTCTGGGTTGGGTTGCATCAAGTCACTTCTGCAACCTGACAGGTAAAAAGTTAACACAATACTACATGTCACCCCCAAAACTAGATGGGTAAATAACTACCAGAAGGGTGTCAAGCTGCTGGTGTGCTAGGTAAAGAAGGTAGCAGATGCTTCGAAGCTCACTGGAACACCAGTAGAGGCGCTGACTTGATTATTGGCCACCCTGACTGGCTGCCTTCACCGAATTGGAGGACTTGCAGCCACTTCAGAGGAGGGGATACAGCCAATGCAAACCAAACACAATCTGCCTCTTTGTGAATTGAAAGCAATTCCCAACTGCCTGAGCTAATGGTACGGAGCAGTAGAGCAGATAACCCAATACAGTGGATAATCTCAGAATCATTTTCCATTTGGCGTGTGGAATGAATTAAATGATTTGTTTCGGCTTCAGCAGATTTACCTTCCTAATTATGTTTTTTTGTTAGGCTAGAAACATTCAACATTGCAGGATGCTGCCAGTGATTTAGAAAGTGTGGCAAAGGAGTGTGACCATGTGATGGATCAACATGGAGGTCACTGGGGGTCCTCATCATCTACTAAATGCCAACTATTGACAAGCCACCAAGTGGTCCATTGAGTAACAAAGGACATGTCTCTTACCTTGCAGGTTGGGCTGTAGTGTCTTAGACTGCTTTGCCACTATAACAGAATACCATAGACCATTATGTATAAACAATAGAAATTAATTCAGCTCAAGATTATGGGAACAAGGACATCCAATATTGAAGGGCCACCTCTGATAAAGACCTTTCTCCTGCATTATAACATGATAAAATGTATCACCTGGCAAGAGAGCCTGTGCAAGATGGTAAGAAAAGAAAGAGGGGACAAACTAATCTTTTTATCACCAGCGCACTCCCATGATAAATCACTCACACCCATGATAATGGAAGCTGTAGTCCATTCACAAGAGAAGGATGCTCAGGACCTAACTATCACTTAACGTTCCTTCCTTTCAACTTTGCTGACCTGGAGTTTAACTTTCCAGAATATGGACTTTAAGGGACACACTCACACCATAGCATGTAACAATACAGCCAGATCTAAAGTTATAAAAATATACTTTACCAATGTTAGGTTATACAAACATCATACATCACAAGGAAGTTTCCTTTATTTGGGATCTATCAGTCCTTATGGAATAAGTGAAGGGATAAATAAATAAGGAATTTTTGGAAAGAAATCAAATAAATACAGCAAGTTTTTCTAGAGCCTCTAAGAAGAGGCAATGGGTTCACTGAGAAATTAGGAAAAGTATCCCCTAAGTCCCAGCTCCTGGGAAGCAGATCACATGCTCCTTAGAGCTCAGCTCAGGTAGACAGCACTGGACATTTTTCTCCCCATCTTTCCCAACTCTCTTCCTTTAGACTAAGCCCCATTTTTGATTGGATCACAACTGACCACTAGCTTCTCGAGGGAATCTTTTCAACTTAGGCAATTCCAACCCCAGCCTTGCTTTCTTAATATCCTGCATTCCACTTTCTGAGGACTTAATCCACCTGAAAAAAATACTTTCTTGTATTTATAAATGGTCAGTTTACTTAGTTGGAATGTAGGCTGCATGGTGGGAGGGTCTATTGTCTTGTGAACTTTCATTACTTTATTTCCAGCACATAACACAGTGACTTGTACATAGTCAAGCTAAATACATATTTGTGGTAAGGCAATGTGTTGAACTACAGTGCTGAAATCAGGATAGAGACCTTTAACTGAACTCTAAGAAATAAGTAAATAGTAGTTACATGAACAAAAGAGATGTAGGAATTCCAGAAAAGAGAGTGTGCTTTTGTCTCCATGTAGAGATAAAAATAAACAGGAGCATTTAATGGGATCATTAGTAAGCTGCTTCAGAAAGTTGTAATAAGGATTAGAAATTATTTAAAAAAATAATAGCTACCATTTGTTGAGTGTTTTATAAGCTATTTTAATGGATTATCTCATCTGCACTTGTAGCAAATTTGAGAAATGATTATTCTTATTTTACAAGACTGGCACTGAGGCTCGCAGAAAGTAAGGTTACTTAGGAATATATGGCAAAACCACTACTTGAATCCAGGCCTATTCCTTTATAGGGCTCCCAAATCCATGATTTTAACCACTAAGCAAATAAGGTACTGTGATCAACATATTTTTTTTAATTTATAAAGCACTCATGTGCTATCATACCCAAGCAGAGTCAAGCACCTGAAATGCAAACAACAATGATTAGATAGCTAGCTAGCTAGTTAACTAAAGAATCCCAACTTTCTAAATAGCTAAATACATCTCCATTTTATTTTGTCATATAAACTTTGCATGTTATAATGGAAAAAAACTCAAAGAAATGCCTAAAAAAAACCCAGGAAATCTGTAGGTGTTTTGCTCTGTAGTGCTAGGGATAGAACTTGGGGCCTTGGGAGTGCTCAGTGATACTGTACTGCTGCTCTAGCCCCTGCCCTGCCCTAAACCTGGGTATTTCTCATAACCAAATAAACAAGTGATGCTGGGAGCATGTACCTACTTTGTCTCTAAAACTGACTATTCTTTTCAAGGGTTAAAGCAACAGAATAATATCAAGTCTATCGTAGCCTTTCTCAATAAGTCCAGGGTTGATTGATGTAACTAAAAGTAAATATAGACTAGATCCAAATCTTGTCATTTGCCTTAGATTCCTGATGTAATATAATGCAAAGTAAGCTCACAATCATGGAATGAAAGAGTGAACACTGAGCATTCAGTTAAATACACTTGTAATCGTAGAAGGTTGAACATTGAAAACCCTGAACTGTGAATGTGTGGTCACTATAATTACCTGCTATAGAACTAAAAAATGCAAGACACTGTAAGAGGCAATATCAGATAGGCTTGGCTAAACTTGAATTATCTTTTAAAATGTATTCTCTGATATTCATGTATTTCACTACCTAATTACAGATAAATACAATAAATAAATATATATTTTTTTTCCTCTGTAAGTTATTATCTCAGCACCCCTTCGACATTTACTTACTAAATCACATCTCCTAGACCATCAGTGACTCTCAATTCACATTTTTTATATTACTCATAATGATCATCATATTTAAATTTCCTCTCTGGAGATTTTAATGAACTTTTGTCTCACAACAGTGAGGATTCAAAAGAATGATTTTTTTAACACATTTGAAAAATATGCTGCTAAAACTAAGAAAACTTCTATTTGCCCAATAATGAACATCACCTCTCCAACAGGTATGCTGGGGTAGAAATGTGGGGGTTTTGTGTTTAGAAGATTCTGTGCAGGTTTCCTGGGAGCGAGTTTAAACCACAGAAAAATAAATAAGAGCACATTTCAGGAAGCATTCCTCAGATATTCTGGTGTTTGAGACAAGTGGAATTATTCCCTGACTAATTTGTGCACCAATGAAACTAGCCGGTTGGCAAGCCCACAATTAATGTGAATGCCAAGTGCACGGGCAGCTTTGTTTCATCTCAGAGAATACTTCGCGGAGCAGCAGCTTCCCCAGCTGAAAATGCACGCAATGTCTCTTTCTCTTTAAACTTGGAGCAGATGCGGGCATTTCTTCATCTCTATTCACTCTATCATTATGATGCATTATACAATGTAATGATGTAATACACCGGAAAGCCGAAATGTGCGCTCCTTGCCAAAAATAATAAGAAGAAAAGTATACAATTATTTTCTGCTATGAAAGCCACTATCACTCTCATTTCATCCGTCCCCAGCCAAAATGAAAGCTTCCCTAATGGCTCCGAGTCTCTTTATGTTTGTGAATTGAACACGAATGTGAAAAGTAGGACGTCACCTCGTCTGGACCGAGTTAGAACTTTTAAGGGATGTAAACAAATTTATCACTTTTGAGCGTAGCAGGATGGCTCTAGAATCTGCTCCAGCCGTATTTCCAACAGTGTGATTCCTGGTGTGATTCTAAATGTTATCAAGCCTTTATTTGTTAATAACAGATTTTCCTAAAAAGGATCGGCCTTTTCATGTTTCATTTACATTAACCTGCGATCACAAGGCAGTGTTCTGGGCAGGAAGCACATTTCAGGGAAAAGTCACCGTCTGCTGGTAGCTGTGTTAGTGGTTGATTAAATCAAAAAGAATCAAAGTAATAAAAACCTCAGAAATAAAGCCAACTAATTGCTCCGTCTCCCTCCCCTTTACCGAGTGCTATTTTGAGTTACAAGAGCAGAAAATTATCTTAAGAATCAGATATTTTTAATGCATCACAGTAAAATATACCCAAACGATTACGATATGGAGCAGACTTTTCTTCATCTAGTTCCTTCTGATTTTGCCTCTCCTTTTCCCTCCTATTTCTTCCTTTTGCTGCTCCTGTGGATTTTCTAGGTAGATTTCTACAGCTTAGCTATTGTTTTTCTTCATTATTCCTTAGGATCATCCTCTTCTACATAGGAAAAAAAAAAAAACAAACTTTAAATAAACTTAAAAAAAAAAAAAAAGGAAGCTACATCCTTGACCGTCCCACTCTCCGGCAGAAGCCCTGCCAATTTGGATTGCAGCGACATTTCAAAGTGATATTTTCAGCGCTGTTATTATAATTGTAATGGGGAAGTGGTTGATTAGGTGGAGGGTAGAGACAAGTTTCAAGGAACACGAGGAACGGAGCAGGGGCACAGTGCCGTGCCCTGCATTCTGCCTCGGCGCGGAGCAAACAGACAAGGCTTCCTCTCAGACCCAGCCACAGATCATAAAGCCCCTAAGTGGACTGGCCACCCACTCCACGCTGGAAATTTGTGGGATGCCATTTTTTGCTTGACAAAATTAGTAGGAATGCTTAACATAATTAATTTTTATACTAAACACGTGTTGTTATTTTTTTAATGTACAATTACCACACCAATGAGACCACAGCGGAGCACAATCAGATGTGCCTGACAACACATAATTGACATAAAGGACATGCAGGAAAATAACGCGAAAACATAAAATAAATGGTTATTGCTCTTTAGAATCTGCATTTAAAGAGTGGAATTAATCATAATTATGCATTATTAGCTAATAATTGGGTGGAAGCATACAGGGCATATCTTGTTTATTGTTGCTGTTGCTGCTATTGTTACTGTTATTATTATTTGGGGTGGAAAATTTTACTAACCTGAGATTATTTTGAAGAATTCCCTATGATTATTCTGAGCACACAGACTGTAGACTGTTTTGCATTATTCACTCACCACTGAAACACAGTCACCTCTGGGGAAGCCCCCAGAAAATCCCAGACATCTCGTAAAAACACACTAGCAGGTGTAAGGCATGTTTCCTCATCCAAAAGAAAACCAGAGACAGGAAGAAGGTAAAGAAATATAAATTTTTCATGCAGAGAAAAAGAAGTCCAGAGCAGGAAACAGAATTGTTCTTGTTTACACTGATTCAAGTATTAGTTAATATATCATTTCTTCATTCATCACACACTTCCATCACTCTAGACAGACAGATGTATGGAAGATAACATATTGAGCTTTTGATGCATATGGTAGATAGATAGATAGATAGATAGATAGATCGATCTTCTAAAGGAGTACCTCAGAAGCAAAAGAAAGATAACATTCAGGGTGGGTAGGACTTAATGACTATTAATGGTCAGTAGCTATGTGTGATATTCTTTGTATTGGTACCACAGAGTCAACAGATGGCAGCTTTGTAGAAGTCAGCACTTTCAGACTTTAGACCTCAACACTCAGTGTGGCAGCCTCAAGCCACTCACCCCACTTCTTTTACTTTAGAGAATATGTCAAGTGTCCTAGGATCAGATTCCCGAGCTAGGAAATCATGAAGTGTAAATGACAGTGTGTAAAACAGAAGTGATGTCCTTAATGTGTCAAAACAACCAGTTGGGAGGTGAAAATTTTGCTGACACAGCCAGTTTTCTTGGTCTACATGAGGTAAAATAACTTAAATGATGGATTTTTCTTTCCCGACATTTCAGTGTCACATAAATTCTCAAAAAAAAAAAAAAAAAGGAAAAGAAAAACAAAACAAAAGAAAAAAATACACAGAAAATTAAGTGACCTAAATGGAAAGGACAAGAAAGACAAAGAGTAAAAATTTAAAAAATTAGACTTGGTTAATTAATCAAATTTAAATTTATTATATAAAATAACCAACCAAACTTATAAATCCAATCTATTCCATTTATAAATATCTCTTGCTTGTCAACTATGTATTAGACACTATTCTAGACCCTGGTGGGGTTAGTAAACAAAACAGACAAAAAGTTTTTGCCCTTATAGAGCATACATTTTATGTAAGGTGAATAGACGGGATGGGGAGATAAAATAAAGAATGGGAATATGTAATAGACCCAATGGAACAAGTATGTTGGAGGCAAGGCATAGAAGAGGCAGAAAACATATGTGGGGAGAGAAGTTGTTAGATAATTTTAAGTATTATGATTAAAAGGGGGTAATACTCTGAGTAAAGACAATAAGTCCATTAGATTAAGATTCAGTTAACTCTTTGGACGAAATTTTCTTCCCCTCTTTTGGCACGAAGAAGATCGAACTGGCCTAGAACTCTCTTGGGAGTAGAACCGCGGTCCATCCTCCAGGGATTCCAGGAAGGATCTGGATGGAGCAGAACTCCTCCGGAACTGCTCCACATTCATGTTGATATACTTCCTCTTGACAAAGAAGAAATGAACGTTTTTCTCGAAATAATTTAAGCTATTATTCTCTCTTTTAAAAACCTAAACCAGTTTTTCTGGATTCTGCAAAGTAAAATAACACAAAGCCAAATCAAAAGAGAAAATGAGCACTGCAGCGAGCGCTCTCCACACACCGTGAGCAGGGAGAGAGGCAGAGAACTTGGTCTCCTCATGCAGAGAAATCTCCGTTGGGCTGGACTTTTTAAAACCACTAGTTTTCACAAGTTCTGGAACCCAAGAAAGAAGGGCAAAACCATGTCTATTGTGACCATATTTCCTGAGTCATAATTTAGAACTCACAATCTAATAATTATTTTTTGATTTGAAAATTTATATAAATAGCTTTTCAAAATCATTGATCTAAACTGCTGTTTTTATTTTTAAACATTCATTTATTGAAAAAGTATAGTTTGATACCTAAAAATTTATACTTTATACTTTTCCAACACATGCATATATGTCAATAAATTCAATATTTGAAACTTTAAAACTGGAAGAGACTCAAAAATTCCAGAAAACATATGTTCCCTTTGCCATACAAATCAATATATACAGTATACATCAGAAAAAAACAACACAATTTACATGACTCGAATATAAAGTGTACTTCTTTTTCAGGGTATTCACAGTTCCTGAACCTCAATATTGTATGTATATATGTATGCAACTGATATATGTATGTGCTCATTTATTCAAATAAGATATCTTAGAATAACAGGTCCAGACATATTCCTTCACCCTAACAATCCCAGTACATATCCAACTGATGAAAGAGGAAGTGGTTGGTGTCGCTCTTCCACAGGCCTACCTCAATCCAGGGCATGAGTGATGAAGCAACACTGAGTAAGGGGAGTTAGGAAGAAGCAAACACACATCCTGTGTTTTACAGAGGAACCAGAAAGGATGTAGGCGGAGTCTCAGACCCCAGTTCCAGGTGCCATTGCTCCAGCATCCCATATGCCAGATAATAATCTTCTCTGAGTACCCAGCTCAAAAGATGAACTCAAAGTAAATTCCCTTCTCCTGTTTCAATGGTGTGGTGCTATGGGCAGGAAGAATCTCCATTGTTATCTTTGCAGTCTAATTGGTAATGCTTCCTAAAACTTCAGAGCCAGAAGCAAACCCATATCAAAGCTGTGATATTTAGGAAGATTACACATCATATCTAACATCTCCTGTTTGGCACCTCCTGCCTTTTTCTGCTCCACCTGGGGATCCAGGGTTCTATCTTTCTCTCTCTCTGTGTTTATCTAGCATTTGTTATCAAGTTCTTAAAACTTGGTATAAATATATTTAACCAGGTAACTTTGAAGGGAACTTGCAACTAAAGCCTTTCCCTGCTATTCACTGAAAGACAGAAAAGCCTTTTTTCCTTAAACATAAGTCCCAGGATTCTCTATAGTTGATATCACAGGAGCTAGAATCCTTTTAAACATCTTTCAACACTTCCAATGTGCACCTACTTCCAGATAAGCTTGAGTTCTAATTAACCTTTGGCAATTACATGGATATTTTCTCAAGATACATAAAAAAGATGGGATGATTGGTGCCAAGCTACCTGTCCTTTAACCAGGTACGCTATACTCTTTAAGTGGGTTGAAAGATAAGTAGAACTAATTTGACCCTGCAGAGAAAGAATATATTTTCATCAAGCTGAAAATAGGAAGATATTCCTTCTTCGACCTCAGGCGGCTTTTCCCTGTCTTTGTCTGACCACATACCCTTTGCTTCCTGATGAGCTGCTATCCCTAAAACAGACTGGGGCACATTGCTGGAGATTTTCTCATCCAAAACCTTCATCACCTCCTGTAGGTGTCCAAAGCGTAGGGACGGGTGGCGGGGGACAAACACAAAGTCATCTAAGCATCTCCCTTCCCCAGAGAAGCTACTCACTGATGAAGATAGCTTTACCCACTCAAGTACCTCATGGCTTTGAAGCTTGATTTGATCAAAAATGTTAATTATGCTTCTCTTTAACATGATTTATAGGACATTAGTGACAGCAGGGGAGTGTTTACTTCATGCAGGTAAGATACCACAGTCTAGAGCTGTGTCTGATTTCCATGTAATTAGGAAAATTTGGCCCACCCAGGGGCCTAATAAGATCACTACTCTTTTTCTCTCCAGAAAATACAGAGCTAGTCACTCACTGGCACGCTGCTTCTCAGGTTCCAGTAACTTTTTATATTTTAAAATTAAAAGTAAAACTGCACTTGTGTGCACTTGTGTGACTGCGTCATCTGTGAGTAGCTTTGCTCAGACACAGGGGTAGCTGCTACTCTAGGCATCCTCTGGATGAAAATCAGGGCAATATTTCCTTTCTGAGCTGGGGTATGTCCTAGAATTTCACTTACACGCACAAACCTTGCTTTGTGTGCAAGTGTACAGTTATATGATCGCATATGCATGTGTATAAGTGTACATATTGTGTGTGAACATACTTAAGGAGGAAGGGTTCTGTTCTAATGCCTGCCAAATGGAGCTGTGGCAGGCCCCTCCTTCACTGAGAAATGTTGAAAACTTGGAATGGAAAGAAAACTTAAGTGCCTAGAGATGTATAACAAACATAGGAGCAGTGAGAATTTCAGCTTGTCGTGCCTCCCTTGCAACGATCACAGGTTCAGTCATGAAATGGCTACATATCTCCTTACCTCTCATCTCCAAGCCCATAGGTAGCCATGTTCAAATGTATCTCTTCTTCCATGTGGGGGCACCTCTCTCACAAACACAGTACTTCACCTGAGAGCTTAGGCCAACCTGTTTGGGTTTTTGTTTATTTGTTTTTTTGTTTTGTACCTGGACTATGTGCCTTAACGTGGCTTCTAGGAAACTTACATTCATTTTCACATGATTACAGCATCAATCATGTGTATTTTCTATAAACAAGACTATACCATGACACCTTTAACAGGAAAAAATCCACAGAAAAATTCTGAACCCATTTTAAGGATGTATGGGAATAGAGTTTTCCAGCTGGTCTGGAGAGGACAGGGCTTAAAGAGGAGAAATAGAAGTCTTTTTCTCCTTTTTAATCAGACGAGCTTTGTGTGCGGGTACATAGTATTGTGACATGAGCAATGTTTGAGTATGCATTGCAAGCAAGATAAAATTTAGTTCCTGCCACAATATCACTATATGTATGTGTGTGTGTAAGTGTGAGTGTGTGTGTGTGTGTGCACACACGCCTATATGAAGGGTGTTTTTTAAAATACAATAAAATGTTATCTCTGATTAGAAAAGAAAGATGGATTCTCCTGCTAAACCAGGTAACCCTAAAAGCATGTTAACATGAAATACTAAATAAAATGCTACTCATCTATAATAAATCTTATTACACATTTTGGCAATTTTACTACTAACATAGTGAAGGTTTCAAGCAATGTTTGAAAATAGAAATCTTAAATTGAATCATTGTTGCATGAATATATGCAAAATATTCATTTCTAGCACTGTGAGGGTTGAGTGCTTTTAAATTGGAGAAATCACTCATGACTTCACCTTTTCATGCAAGATAAAGTTGTATGTGGTAACATCATTACAATGTCATGAAAGGAGTGGAAATCATACAACAGTTCTCCCTAAAGCTAATATACAAAAAAGGGCTTCAATATTTTTCAATATTGTTCAATATTTAAAGGTGCAGTGCAAGGCTCTAAATATATTTTAAAAAATCATTAAGCTTCAGATGTCAGTGAGGCCTTTACTGAGCTCAGAGACTAATAAAATCATTGATGAGATCTCTTTAATATTTAACAGAATTCACGTCGTAGGTAGTCGCTTATTTTCCACTCCTGTCTCTGCAGATGGGGATAAATATAGAAATTTTTTAAAAAATTTATGCAGAGGTGATTATAGATTATCTTAACTATAGCACTAAAATAAAACTATTTACTCAATGATACTGTCATAACAAGAAGAAAAGCATTATGACACTTAAATAGGATTTTCTCTCACTTTTCTAACAGAAGATAGCTTCAATAGCAGCTAATACATTTATACAGACTAACAATCAGGGAATTCAATCAGTGAAAACAAATGAGCAGATTTTTCAATGGGTTGCTGAACCATGAATCATCAATAGAGGGGTAGGAGGACTGTGAGAAACTGGATTTTTTTCAATATTAATGACAATTATTGATGTTGCTCAAATTTTTTTCCCTTTTTTCCAGTCAGTGATAAAAAAAAAAAATTTGGAGCCAAAGTTCAGACTCACAATCTCATGGGGTGTGTGTGTGTGTGTGTGTGTGTGTGTGTGTGTGTGTGTATGTGTATGCTCTTGTGTACATGGGCACAGGCACGCACTGATGTAGAAATAGTTCTAATCTAATTACATTATTTTTGTGTAGTTAACTTGAGGGGAAAATCATTCCTATCAAGGTAAAGTAAGGCATTCACAATCTCAACTTTAAACCCTGTTTACATATGAAATCGATAGCTTCATTTCTGTTATCAGGTCACCAGTCCAGTACTTTAAAGTCATGGTCGGCAAAATAAAATTGTCTCCCTTTTGAATGTCAACCCCTAAATCCAAATATTCCCATTTATTAAAATAAAAATGTAAATTTATAAATTATCATCCTATTTTTATGTAAAAGCATTCTGGAAAGTACCACATACCATTGTCACATGGCAAACAGCCCTCCCCATCATTGGCTGTTGCTAGGCTACCAGGAAATGGAATGGACCATTGCCAATGATGAATTAACTGATGAGCCAGGATGACAGTAATCTTTGTCACTGGATGCAGTAGCTGTCTGAGCCCTGTCATTTTCTGCATTTCATGTTAAACAGATATACCTAGATTGTAAAACAATACAAAGAAGAATCTGAAAAGAAAGAAGTAAACTTTGACAATCAGAGGGCGGTAGCTTTTTATATAACATATGAAGCTTATTACCTTCACTGAAGAATGCAATTCAACATTCATTAGGTTTCCTTTTGTAAATTAAAATATGTGAGCAAATGAAACTTTGTTCTACATCAGTAAGGCAGACTCAAAAGAATACATACTGGGAAATCTGCTGTAATCTATCTACATAGAGCCAAAACATCTAGCTGAAATATAAAAAATTCACAAAATAATCAGGATGCTTCATCCAAGATGTTAACCATTAGGATTCTTGCACACAGAAGAGTTTCTATATTTAGTGAATTATATAGACAAAAATTACTCACCAAAGCTTAATGCTTGTGATTTGTACACTACATACAGATATATAACTAGAGACTGAAATTCTCAGTGAATAATGTCATGTCTATATGAGATTCAAACTGTTTCCATTTTTAATGAGTTGATTCTATCAAGTTGATTTTTTCCAGGAACTATGTATACAAATGCTGACTATATTGATAATTTCATTCTTCTTACAGATTCAACCTCAAAGCAGTAGTGAACTCTTAGAGAGCAGAGGATAGGAACTCAAGAGTTCTGAATAGTGGACTTTGAGGGAAGACAAGAGTGAAGCAAATGTGTACTCAGAGGTGTGAACACGTATGATAGCAGGAATCTACTGCTATTAAAGAGCGAAAGAAATCTGTGAGAATGAATTCAGGAAATTTAGCACAGTGAGATTCACCAGCCAGGAAATTATGCTGGAACAAACATGGCTTGACTCTAAAGCAGTAAGACCAATTTTCATAAGCCACACAAGAAAACATCTCCTATTATATTTAGAGAAAATAAAGAGCTATGATATGCGGTAGAACTTCAGACACTATAAGTATTTAATGAGTGAGATAATAAAAAATAGAAAAAACATGATAGGGAGAGTGGCTACATATGGTGAAGTCAGTTAAAAGTTTAACCATTGCCTAACCATTCTACATCAAGGATATTCACCCCCCAAAACACAAAGAGCCCCTAGGACAAAACTGAACAATAGGAATTGACACATGTGCTAATATCATATCTCCTCTGATAATGACAGGAACAACACTCTAGATAGATGCCTCCCCCTATTTGTCTATGCAACAACTTACTATGAAAGATACACAAAATGGATATGAACGGGTGAGTGTGTGTGTGTGTGTGTGTGTGTGTGTGTGTGTGTGTGCAGTGGTTTTAGGACAAAGGATCTGTTCGACCCACATTAGAGAGAAGATGAATGGCGCTGGTTCTTTGGACCTAATACTTCACACTGCTCGAGTCCTGTTCTGTTCTCTTATAAGGTGCAGATTTTTGAAATGATAGATCATAAATGTACACCCAATGTGTGTGGATGCGGGCTGTATGCACTTAATATTTCAGAAGAAGTCTATCCAACCTAGTCCAATCACTCTGAAAAATGTGGAAAATAGAAATACATAAAGAAAGCTGCTGCCATAAAGAAGAAATATTGATGAAACTCTATATGGATTAGGCAAAATGGATTCAGGCAGCATTTGAATACATATGTACATACATGTATATATTCTGATATATGTATGTTTGTATATTTATAACACATAAATATACATACACTAAATAAGCAGTATATTGAGAAAACTCAGATTAGAAAATTTATTTCTTGTGAAGTTAAAATAGCTGCCTATCATCTGCTGTATATTTCCCTCACTTTCTTCATATAGACTTAGAGAACTGCAGAAATTTTTCTAAAAAAACACAACTAATATTGCAAAGTATTAGTACATTTTTGAGAGTTAGGCTAGCTCATGGATGAAAGCATAAATTCTGGAGCGAGACCCAGGAACCCAGATACAGATTTCAGCTCTGCTAGGATTACCTCTAGGCTCAAGCTGGTTACTAAGAGGTGGGTGTTTACTTTTGAACTATTTATAATAGCACCTTGTATATAACAAGCACTACAGACATGTTTGATGATAATGATAGATAGATAGATAGATAGATAGAGAGAGAGAGAGAGAGAGAGAGAGAGTCGCACACACAGCACTGATACAGGGAATATTATCCAGTGTGGCTTTGAAGTTTCATAAAAGCAGAATATTTCATCTGGATGGTTTTACCCTAGGAAATGATTAACTCACAGCCTGGTGTGGACATGGGTGACATTTTGTTCTCCATTTTGAGAAACTTAACTCTATAGATTGAAAGCAGAAAGTTTCCCCCTCCTGGGTCTGTATCCCTAAAACCAGGATGTTCTCCAATTATCTGTCTCCTGGGAATATATTTCTAGTCATCATGTCTATCCTAGATTGTCACTCTATCTTTCTCATACAACCTCAAAGCTTAGCATAAGGATTTTTGGAGAAAAAGAAAGAGAGACAGAAGGAGAAACAGAATCTTTCTCTGAGTGACACTGACAAAAACTGGGTGGTATTCAGCATGGAATGTAGATGGGGGAGGGAGACATAACAGTACCTGACCATAGAGGGGCAGCGAGAAGAGGGAGGGTGAGCAGTGAGCAGTTGACACTGTGAACCCTAAAATAAGGTGTGTCCTCCCAGGATGTCTAACAACACATTTCTTCATTTAACACTATTAATTAAGCACCTAAAAGACCTTCACTGTAATAAAAATATTCAAAAATCCCTCCCCTCTGAAGTTTACAGTCCATAAAGAAAGAAGCAAAACAATATACACATGCTCCAGGGATAGCAAAAACTAAGGGAAATAAATTAGGGTAAAGGAAGGTGTAGCTCAGCCGAGGACTCCTTACCAGCTTGTTTGTTGTAACCTAGAACCTCATGGCCCCAGGGAAGGGGGTTATAACAGTTTTGACACTGTACCTAATTCCAGTCTGATTATTAGCTTCATCCAAACACACCTATTGGGAGTCCTCCCCTGACCAAGATGCATTCAGAGCCATCTGATCCCAGACTCCTCCCTGGGGAGAAAGGCACAGATGGGCTTTTGCACACCGGGAAGCAGTGTGCTCCCCTCCTCTGCTTCGTTTCTCTACAGGATCCCAAGCAAGCTTCTGAGTACCTTTCCCACACTCCTACAGTCCCCTCTTAGATCTCTCTTTTCTTCTAAAACTTGGTCTTCCTTCTTTTCCTCCTTGTCTTCAAAACTCCAGTGTGGAAAATGATGTTTGGACATTTCCCAAAGGGAGAACCGTAAGATCAGAGGAGGAGAGCTTAGATATGGCTGGGGCAGGATGACCACAGATGAGGAGGACATTTGAGTTGTGCATTTTACTCACATTACAGTCAATAAACTGGACATCTGCTCAGACAGCAACGTAATACAGTGGTTCTGAAAGCAAAGGCAGCACTTCCAGTGGGGGCAAATCTTAGCCCACTCTCTTCATGTTCTGTGACTCTAGGCAAGTTATTTAAACTCTCTGAACTTCACTTTCTTCATCTAAATTATGATAATAAAATTACAACCTCAAAAAAGAGGGATGAGAATTAAAGATGTCCAGGTAAAGCATTAAGAACAGTCTAGTAAATGCTTGCTTTAAAATAGTATTTCTATTATTACATCCTTGCTCTCTTTTGATCAAATAACATGAGCCTCGAAAGTTCAAGGGCATGGAAGACAGTGGCTCTTTCTGTTGTTACATGGTTAAAGGTGTGCTTGGTTTCCTCACATGTTTGTATTTTACCCATAAAGCACTTAATAGTGTGCCTGAAAACAATAATCTTTCATCATCACCCCTAAGATATTTCCCTTACAGAAACTAAGCACTAAAGCTGTAGGGACAAAGTAAAATGCTTCTACTTGGTTTTCAGAGCGCACAGAACATGCAAAGGTACTTTGTGTCAGCGTGCTTCTTTTGGCAGGATTCTAATACAGGCCAGCCTTCAAGCACCTGAAGGCAAACCTGTCTCTGGATGAAGGGTGGAACATGTTGGAGAAGAATTCATCTTCTGAGCCAAACACTTTTGCATGAGGCCAACTGACCTGTACAAAAATATGGAAAAGGTATATTAGAAATGGGATCATAATTTACTTGTTCTTGTTAGGCCATAGCAGTCATCCTATGATAGGCATAATAATTCTGCTTGTAACTATAAGCATGAAAGAAACAAACTTGGTACCTTAGCCTGTTCAGATCAGACACTTCCATTTCTTGACAGCAAATTAGCTTCCATGGTGCAACTGCAGTGTGCCAAGGCAGGGAAGTGAACTAAGCCAAGTGCTTAAATATGACCAATCGCAATGGCTGCCCAGGAAGGCAGGAGCTCCTGGCGCTGAGAGAAACCACCCTTCAAGGGCACTTTCCCCAAGAATCAATTCTGATTTAACAGTTTCTCAGCAAACCACAGAAATCTACTCTGAATTATTAGAAATCTTGGTTATAATTTATAAACAGGCTGATAGAAATATTATAGTAGATAACAACTTTCTAAGGAATCTTCAAGATTCACTAGAGTTCTTAGAAAAGGCCTACAATATTCAATGTTGGTTGTGTCTACTTAGGGATATTATATTGATTAGAGTTGATCAAAGCAGTCTTTTACTGTTTTCTAGGCTAGTTAGAGGTAGAAGAGTTACTTCCCGCTGACTATAATTTCTCTGTTTCCTTGAGTTCATCATGTGGCTGTGTATACAAAAACAAAAATTAAGACTTCCAAGAAGTAATGTGAAATTTCATTGAAGAACAAAGATTCTTGACTTTAGATCTAAGATTAAGTACAGTACTTCTGTTTCTCCATAGCAGCACCTTTCTCTATGGTGCCCAGTAGCTGCTTTCTGCAGGAGACTTTTGTGTCTCTCTCCTAAGGATAATGATTTAGCACTTCATCATCACTAGTAACCCACTCTTCCCCTCTTAGAATCCTTTCTATACTTGTTTCTGGAGATGCAAACCCCTCTACCCATGATCTATGTCTCAGGAGATTTTCCCAGGGTCTGAAGAAAGCATCAACCCTTCCTCTCCATTTCTCCTCGTCATACATCTCAGACAAATGTAGACACGTGTGACTTAGATCACTGCAGATTCATTCTCCCCAGAGTCTGAAACAGGCAAAGTAGAACCTGCAGCATGTTGAAGTGAGGAAAATGCACTGAAAACTCATACAGATTTGCAGGCTCATGCCACTCTCGGAAGGTAGACATGATGAACTATGTATAAGTGAATATATAAATGGGGAAACCAGTCTTCAGAAAGAGAAAAATAAAATACAGAAACCAAGAGAAGCAGAGAGATATCTGGTGGGACAGGACAAAGAAACTCAGAGTTGCTCCTTTTTTCATTCCTGTGAGGCAAAAGTCTTATTAGTACATATAGTTTTTATGAGATGCTTATGAGGCATTTTAATAATTCCTGTTTTTTTTCAGAATCTTACTTGAGTAGTTTCTTTTCTTTTTTTAACTTTTTAATTAATTTTATTGATACATCTTACACATACATTATAATCACAGTCAGCATTGAGAATTTGTACCTGTACATGACACATCTTAATTCTTATTTTTAAAAATCTCCCTGCCCTCCCAACAAACCCCCATTCCTTCTATACAGAAACTTTGTTTCCTTTTTTGTAACCATCAAATTTTTTCTTTCCCTTCTTTACTTACCCGTACCCCCTTTTCCCTTTTCCTTTTGAACATTTTCCTCCTATATCACAATACCTATCTTATATTTTACAACTTTTTCGCTCCTAACACAACTGGTAAGCAGTACATAGGCACATTACATCAAAGACTCTTTAGTATATCTTAGTATATCTTGCTGTGGTTCAAAGGATTGTTGGCTATGAGGTATCTGTAGACAACTTAGGATTTCAAAAGGTGACATATTCACAGTACTGAAAAAATTCCATAATTATCCCTGCATTCAATATTTCAGTGGAAGGAGGTACTCTCCTTCCAGGATCACCTCATGAGAAGGTAGCAGTGTTTTGATGCACTTAGTGGCACAGTGATAAGCACCACACAAACCCAGAGAGGGAGAGAAAAATCCTTAAGGATGATGAAAGCTGACTGCTACCTTCAACTGTAGTACAAATGGCTTTAAGAATAAAGTTAGGCATCGCGGTGCCCTGGAGACAGCCCTCTGGACTGGGGAGGAAAGAGCACTACAAAGGCCTTTACAAGGAAGAAGGATGGAGAAGCACACTCTCACCTACTCTAAAGCATCCCCATCAAAAAATATACGACTTTCTGACACATGTGAGTATAATTAATGGATGATCATGTGTGAATATTCATAAATGAATATGATATGGATTTGTCAGCATTAATTAAACAAACATTTAGGGTACAAGAGATCTGAGTCTGAGTTCTGCTACTTTTTAATTGCATGATTTAAATTTCATAGTGTTGAAATACAGTTTGAATACAGTTGAAATACAATTCTGTTGAGTTGCTATGTTGTTTAAATGGCATAATTTTATAGAACATAGCACAGAATAGATATCTAAGAAAGTGACATGAAATCTTTCATGGTGTATACTTTCACATGTTAACCACTAAACAATCCTCAATGTAATTATTTTGATATGTTACACAGATAGATCCATATTAAAAGAATTCTTTCCTGCACTGCCAAATGTCTCACTTTGGTACATTTATGGATGACAATACAGCACCTACAGAAACCTAGAGTACCTTAAGAAAGCGGTAGAATGTGTGAGAACACTCAGCCTTGTGGGTGGCAAGTGATTTCCATGTTCCCGACATTATGTGTGTAGCTGGATACAATAATCTGCTCACTGTAAAGGTTGTACCATTTGGGGTGTCATAGAACACTAATAAAATTAATTTTCCTATTATAATAAATGGTGACAAACTGGCACTTAATAGGATCTTTAACCCACCTTCTGCTTTAGGTCACACTAAACTTGCCTCCTTTGGATGTATACTGTAACAAAAAGCTGTCATTTCTCACCCTACAAGAGAGCACAGATGCCATTTCTACACTATTCTCCTATTTTATATCTTTCTCGTACTCAATAATTGAAATTTTCTCATCTTCCTCTCACAAACACTGTGCATGACATGAATAATATGATTGATTCTCTTGAAAGACTCACTCCACTATTTTAAAAAAATTCGGCTGAGATCTTTGCCCTGTACTACACGTGGCAGTGCCTTCCTCAGCATTTCCTCACAGGCTCTGCCCAGATAGGCAGCCGTGCTGCCTCCTTCCCACCCACCCTCCCACTGCAGCCTCTCAGAACGCTACACGTGAGACCATTCCCTGAGGATCTGCCTTCATTTAAAAGGCAACGTGGAGTCGCCAGTGAGAAACGTCTCTTCGACAGCAGACCAG
>PVIR01017887.1:7943-34296 GCA_004026965.1 Petromus typicus | reverse complement strand
CATTCCTGTGGCCGGAGACCATGCCTCAAGATAAGGATAAAATGGCCAGGCCTGCTTCTTCCTCAGAGGACAAACATGGGCCTAATGAGGCCAAGGAGGACACTGTTCGCCCCATAGCGTGGCCAAAACCTCTAACCCCATCATTTCCTGAAAGAAGTCTGCGTTCCTTCCATCCACACTCCGCTTTGGACACTATTACTTGAGGGACTGTAGCCGTAACGTTATTGGTTGACAGTGGCTGTGACCCACACTGTACGCAGGTGAGTTCTGTTCTTTGGAATTTCCTTGAAGTGGGGTCCCCAGGTACCCATTTGGGTCCCCTCGGCTTCTCAGGAGCTAGCCTTTCAATAAATATTTTCCTTTTCTTAACCTCTGTTGTCCCTAGAATTGATCTTCGGGTTTTAAAGAACAAAAGCTTGGTTATCAGGCACCTAACATGTTGAGAGATATACTATTTTTATTTCATCTCCTATAACACTAGGAAAAACGTTGACGTATGAAGGAAAACAACACAGGCTGGACTCAGCTAGAAGCAAGGTACTCATTCCTTCCGGCCTCCCTCTGCCTCGTCCCTTGCTCTATACCAAAGGCTGATCATAGTCCAGGGCGGAGATGTTTGATGGGGGCCCTGCTGGGCACAGCTGTCTCTGGAAGACCCCATCTTCTGCTCTCCCCTGCTCTGGGCTCCTGCCTGCTGGCCAGCAGAAGACTCGCCGGGCCCTCGCCAGCCCTGCAGAGCTCCTGGGCCTGCGTGGAGACGCCCACTCTGGGACCATTATAGGTCTCAGGGGACCCAGAGTCAGCATTTGAGAGCCTGGCTGACTCCAGTGCCTCTGTGCTGCCCTCTAAGTACCAAGACAGCAGAGGACAGTCAACACTCAGCAACCAGCCCCGCTGGACAGAGCCCCAGGCTCAGCTGGAACAGTGGTGCCACAGTCCGGTGCCGCGTTTCCCAAAGCAGCTTTGTGCTTGCTGGCAGTTAATGAGTGGGAGCCGAGAGAAGCACAGCCCTGCTGAGGGGCACCCTCACACGAGAAGCTGCTTCTTGGGACCAGGCCTTGGGGAGCATTTTCGTGAAGGCTGCTACTGCTCACCACCCCCAGCAAGCACTTGAAGCGCCTGGGAAGCCGCCCTGGGAGGGCGGGCAGTGGCGCTGGGTGCGGGCCTTTCTCGAGCTGCAGGACAGAGGTTTCATGTTAGACCACAGCCATATCCAAAGCCCACGCAGCAGGGGTTCTGCAGAGACCCTCATGCACGTGGTTAGGCTGCAGGAAAGGGGCTTTGGCCCTCCTGAGGAGCAAGGGTGCTGTCCCCCAGCCCACACTGAGAGCGGGCAGCAGTCTCCACTCACCCCGCAGCCCCTTCTGGTGGAAAGGAGAGAGCGAGTCAGGACAGCGGGGTCTGACCAGCACAGTGTGCTCGTGGGAAGAGTTGGGCCTGCAGGCTGCACGCAGGCTTCCCCAGACAGCCTTCCTTGCAGCTCCGTCACGCTCTGGAGAAACCTCTCCACAAAGCCGTCATTCCACAGCCAGTTCCTCATTTTTACCGAGGGAGATACAAAAAACAGCTACATTTAAAGAGTACCTGTAGTTTTCAAAATGCTGAGAAAGATTTAGCTCCATTATTTTAAATGTCTGTTTAAATTCCTGTATTATAAACTACTTTTAAAGATTAAAGCTAAAATTTCCTAAAGGTCTGCTATTCTTTTTAAAATTATTTTCTAAGAGGTGCTAAATAACTCCTCATTTCTTTGCCTTGTGCACCGGGAAGCATACGATTAATGTTCAAGCTTAATTTGTTCCTCATGAAACTTGCTGTTTATTGACGAGTGTGGTCATGTTTTGGGCCTGTTTAGTTCAGCGGGTGATAACTTATGAACATCAGTATTGATTTCCTGGTACAAATTGTTTATTTTGACACTTGAGTATCCCAAGGGCTAGTGCAGGATGGGGCAGGAAGGGTGAAAGAAGGCCCTGTACGCTGGCTCTGCCAGGTGCACAGAGCACGAGCGTGTCAGGAGACAAGACAGGCCGAGGCTGCACTGGCCGCACCTGGTCACCACACTTTACTTTTTGTTCTACAGCCAGTTTTCTTGCAGTGAAGTCATCTTTACTGTGCTTCCCAGGGCGTGTTTATTTGGCCGTGTTCCAAGCCCTCCACGAGCTCAACTTAGATATGAAGTCAAGCTGTCACCCAGAACCCCTCACTACCCTGTCACCCTCGCCAGCAGCAGAGCTAACCCTGACAGTGGAAGAGGGAGCAGAGGACCCAGAGCCTCCTCAGCCCCAGAGCCTATCTGGCCATCTGAGTCTTCACAGCCCTGATTCTCCCTCGGCAGCCAAGTCTCCATGACGCTCAGAGCCCATGGCGATCCCCTTCTCCAGCAGACAAGTCGACACAAGGAGCAACAGAGGTTTCCCTAAGACACAGGATTCTGGGCACTGCAGACCCTGCAGTGAGTGCCGGTCTCCTGCCCAGTGTATGCTGCAGGCCTTAGGGGGAAAACTGAAAGACAGAACTAAGAGAGGCAGAGAGAAGGGCTCCGGGATGACAAACGCTCGTGCAGCCGACAGAGGTGCTGGCCAGTCCAAACCACCATTCTCTGTTGGGAAATCAACTGGGGTGAAGGCAACACAACAGCAGGACACACGAGAAGATACAGAGCTGTGTAGTTTCTATAGAAAATAATGGAAGCAAAGCTCATGAAGGACAAAACAAGATAAAGCATTTTTGAATTAGACACAAAACATATGGCTACAGTTAGAACACTGTCCTTCTAGTTAAGGTTTGGGTTGTGGGAATGGAATATGGGTGCGAGTTACTCTGACCTCAGCACGTAGGCTTTGCCAGACTCACTTCTCAAAACAAGTCAGCGTGGCGTCCACTGCTCCAGGGCCGGGGGCTCCTGGGGCAGCTCCTCCCAGCACTGTGCTGCAGGAGGCCATGTCCACACGCAGGAGCCGAGGGGCTGTGCAGACAGTGGCACTCGTCCACAAAGCCCACACTGCTGGGCGATGCTGGCCAGGACAGCCAGGAGGGCACGGAGGGACAGAGGCCGGAGTCACGTGAAGATGCCTCCCGGCTGGTCCCGCTCAGCCGCTCCTGGGGGCCTCGCAGAAGCTTCTGTAAGACTTAGCCAAGGAGCTCTGGGTGGAAAGCAGCCTACACGCCATCCACAGAAGGGCCGCTGGGAGGGGCTCCTGCATGGCCTAGAAAGGAGCAGCAGGGCACTAATTCGCTGGGATCCCGCGAAGAGACCTGCCCTCCTGAGAGACTCACCACCGGGACGGAGATGGCAGGAGTGTCTTCTGGACTCCATCGTGGCCAAAGGACGACACTGTCACTGGAGGAGCTCTGGGCAACCAGGGGCATGGCAGGTAAAGAAAAGTATTAGTTTTCTTACGGACACTAGGAACAGCGATTCTGTCCCGGAATGTTTTGGCATTTAGCGCCTGTGGAGCATAGGTGGCCAAGTTCTGCACCCTCGCTTTGAGCCCTGACCCATGAGTTCCAGCAAATTCACAAGATGAAGGAGTGCGTCTGCGAGACCCTGCCGGGAATGCCTGGCTCGCAGGCCTGGGTGCCTGGGTTTGTCCCACTTGGAGAAGTCTTTGTCACACTAAGGCGTGAAGCGTTTCTCAAAGACTAGATGTCCCCAGCTGGTGCCCACATTGCAGGGCACTGGAGTGGCCTGTCGTCCACGAGCAGTGACTACGGCTGCCCCGTGAGAACAGCCGCCATGCTGTCCCGGCCAGTTTGTACAAGCACAGCCTCTTGGTGAGGTCAGGATGTCTCCACGGCAGAGGCACCAGTAGGTGACAGAAACCAACCGTCCACTATCGGGCCCTTCTGTTGAGATGTGACTTGAGGGACATGGTTTCTGGGTTGGTAAAAGAGCTGTAGGAAGCTAGAAGGCTCCTGTGGAAGCTAAAGTGAGTTTGTCTAGACTTGCAGTTCTGTGGGAGAGTATTGCAGCGTGTAAATTTAGGAGAGGAAATGGATGAGACTTACAGAAATGTGGATATAAAGAAGAATGCATTTGGAAAGTAAAGACTTCTGAACGATGGAATTTTGCCAGAAGGCAAGTGGCAGAGCTTTTGAGGGATGAAGCTTAGAAAGGGCATCGCCTGTGTGCCGAGGTGGCCACTGCAGCACTCACAAGGCCAGCTGGAACAGTGCCGACAGGAAGGCCGCCGGCCCCGGTGATGGCCGACCTCTGCAGCCGTCGTGCTCTGACTGAGACAAGACAGGGCTCGTGCTCTGGGCACCCCCGGGCCCCTCGGTGCCCCACCTGCCCGCTGTGTGCACACACTTCTGTAGGGCATCTGTGTCAGACAAGGCTACAAACAGCCCCTCTGCTCTCACCTGGACGCAGTTCTCATAGCGGGGTCTGGTGAGGGGCTCTGCAGCCTGGCTGTGCTCCCCCGGATTTGCACGGTGCCTGGATGGCCCTGCCGGGCGCTGAGGAGCAGCAGGTTCCCTCCCAGGGCGCGGTCGCCCGCGTTGTTTAGGCTCTGCCTGTCCTGTGAGATGTCACAGGGCCACACTGAGGAGGGAGTGGAGGCGCTGCTTGGGCTTGTCTGTGTCAGGCATCCTGCTGGGCAAAGTGCTGAGGCCAGGAGAAGCGAAGGCTGAAGGGTTGATCTCTGCCCCAGGGGGAGTCGGACGACCTTAGCCTCTGCTGTTAAGCAAAGCAGAAACTGGGTTTGAGCACCTACAGTAGGAAGGAGAGCTCCTTTCCACAAAGGGGAAGCAGCTGCCACCTCCAGCTGGTGACGCTTTTGTGTGAAAGCTGTCACTCCACCTGTGCACTGCCTCACTTTGCATGCACGATCACGGGCTGAGGGTCACCTAGCCCAGGATGAAACGCCTCTGTCAGGAGGCTGAACCCCTCCCCTGCGTCCTCCTTCAGCTTGAGACAAAGGCTGCTCCAACCCTGTCGTTACTCGGGCTTCGGATGGTGCAGGAGCCTCGACTGTGCCTCGCTCCGATGTCCAGCTACCCATCTGCTCATCGAAGTCCACCCGCGACCTCCGGGCTGGCTCCAGGGGCCGTTTCAGCCTTGAGGTCTACAGTCCCACAGGCCGCACGCTCTGGCCCTGCCCCTGGTAGCAGTTTGGTAGAGACCTAGGCTCTGCAGTAGCAGAAGGTTTGATGCCGAGGCGCTCACATTCTGGCCCTGCTGTGGCCTCTGCCCGTGTCCAGGAGGCATCTGGACTGCACATGTGTCTTGGCACAAGCACCTCTGCTCACGGCTCCTTGGTAAGGACAGTAAAAACAGAAGTCAAGGCCGATTAGCTAGTCCCAACCCAGGACTCCCTGGGGCTGAGAGGCTCCGGCGACCCACGAGCCGAGCGGGGCACCTGCACCCCCGAGTGGTTACAGGGCACCTTGTCTCCGGGTAGAAAGTTCTGCCAGAACAGTGTGGCCAGGCTGGGCGGGGGAGGGAGACCTCCCAGCACACGCAGTACTGGCAGCAGTTCACCCCTCTGAGAAGGCAGGAGCGCTTTCTGGTGGCGCTGTCCACACCACCTGCACACGGGGCCGGCACAGCATCGGGGCGGCACGGCTCCCCACCGCCCACCTCAGCCTCCTACCGCCCTGTTGGAGACGCGGGGACATGCTCGTGTGGCTGAGTCCAGGGAGGGACGGGTCTGACTATCTGTGCTCCGCCTTTGTATTTTGGGAAACCTTTTGGAGCCTGCTTTGTTTTCTAAATTCAAAGTGACACACCATCTGGGTGTGTCAACACAGGCAAGGGGGCTCCCCGTTGTCCCCATCCTTAGGCCAACTGGCACAGGGGCGGCATCCGGCCGACATAGCCCCAGGGACTATGTGCCTGACGGCAGCACCTGCCCGTGACCCCGCTCCTGCCCTTCGAGCTGTGGGGAGCGGACCGTTCTGCACGGACTCCCGCAGGCAGCGCGATCCTCCTTCCTTGTCTCCTCCACACCCCCAGGGCCCCGCTGTCGGCTCTGAGTCCACCAGGGCCTGAGCGGCAGCGTTGTGCACCCAGCCCTGAGCAAAAAGGAAAACCTGGAGGCACTGGCAGCTGGGGACCCATGGGGGACCCATGAGGAAGAGATCTGTCCTTTAATTGTTCAAATGGTAAGCCTTAGGCAAGAAGTAGAGGGTACAAGCCTGTAGTCCCAGCATTCGAGAGGCTGAGGCAGAAGAGTCCCAAGTTGGAGCCCAGGGCAATTTAGTGAGATTGTCTCAAAACGGAAAGGGCTGCAGGGCATGGGCCTGGGCTCAACACCCAGAAGTGACGGAAGAATCACAAGATCTAGGAAGTCGCAAAAGAAGAGAAGGAGAGGGAAGCCCAGGGTGAGGGCATGCCTCTGCTCCCTGGAACCTCCCAGGACCCGCCCACCGGCCGGTGCCTCTGGGGTCTGAGCCCTCAACCCTGATTTTCCACTCGGCTCTGCTCCCAAGTGCATGCAGCCACGCACAGCACACGGGGCCAGACCAGGGAGATGAGGAGGCACACGTGGTTTGTGCCTGTCCCACCCACGCTGGGAACACCCAGTGGCCCCTGGAGCCAAGTCTACCTGGCAGGGAAGCTCCATCTATGCAGCTGTGCCATGGAGCGCCAGTGCCGGGGGCTGCGCTCAGGCGGGAACCACAGCAGGAGCAGCACCGGCTGTGAAATCCGGGGTGGCTGACCCTCAGCATCCGCGTGACCCCCGCACCGTGACCGCTGTCCGCACTTGCAGGAGGGGAAGCACCTGCTGCCCAGCTCCAGGCTCAAGAGGAGGACAGGGAGCAGCTCAGCAGAAAGGCACGGGCAGCTCCACACGGACATCCCCCCGACCCAGCTACGCTGGCACACGGCCGCCAGTGGGTGCCAGCCTGACTGACACTATAGAGTGCGTGGGGGCACAGGAAAGACCAGGGCCCGGGATGCCGCGGTGGCCAGGTGCACTATGGGGCGCTGTGCGTGTGCACGTGTGTGCTAGCCTGCACATGTGACCTAACCCATTTCTCCTCCAGGGCCAGGGCAAGAGAGCTGGGCTCAGCGCTGGCCCGCTGCAGCAGGCGTGGGACTGGGGAGACGGCAGGGCCCAGCTTGCCTCGGGGCTCAGGGCTCAGGCACCCTGGTCTGGGCACCATGCCGGGCAAAGGCAGAGGCCTCCTGCAGGAGGCGAGGAGGTGGCCCCAGTCATGGTGACGTCAGCCAAGTGGGTGCCAAGGAGCAGCCCATCAGGCTGTGGCTCACACAGATGAACCGGCACCGGTGAGAACGCAAGGGCAGCTGCTGCAAAGGCCAAGGGTCACCAGGGCTGCTGGCTGTGCTGGGGAGCAGGGGACAGACTGTGGGAGGGGCGCCCCGAGTGCCTGGGCTGAGTGTGTGTCAGGAGTGCGAGCTCGTGATGAGATGGGAGATGGGGTCACGGGGGGACCTGCAGGCAGGAATCCAGAGGAGAAAGGGCGAGAGAGGAGGGAAAGCAGCAGGCAGCCCCTTGGGGAGCCCCAGACAGCACAGAGGCACAGAGGCGGCCGGCAGACGGCCCTGAAGCCTGATTCGGGGTACCCACGCCCGAGGCCCCCTGGGGAGCAAAGGCAGCCAGGCCACAGACCCACTGCCCCTGGGGTTCTGCACACCTAGGACAGCTCAGCTGGTGGGGGGCACTGACTGTGTGCCACGTAGGGATACATGTCCAGCAGTCTTGAGGACCTAGCACCCAGGGACCTGCAGGCTGAGGTCAGGGCGGGTCCCGGGGGCCCCAGGACCAGGATAAGTGGGAAAGACCTTTGACTCCTAGGAGCTGGCAGCACACGGCCCCTGGTGGTTCGATGTCCACTTGGAGCGGAGTCTGCCCCACGGCACTCCACACTCACAGCGCCAAGGCTCAGTCTGGACCTTCTCTGTGCAGTGGCATGGCCAGCCTCGGGCTCAGGGATAGAGCTCTGGGTGAGTTTAGGGTTTTGTTTTTTGCAATAAAGAATCTGGGCCAGGGATTTAGCTCAGTGGTTCCAGCGCATGCCTTGCAAGTTCAAGGTCCCCGGGTCAATCCCCATAACTACATATGACAATGCAGGGAGTGGAGACTCACGCCCACCAGCAATCAGCACACACACCACAATACTGGGCGTGGTGGCTCATGCCTGTAATCCCAGTACTCGGGAGGCAGAGGCAAAGACAGGAAGATTGCTGAGTTCAGGACCAGCCTGAACTACAAAGCAAGACCCTGTCTCAAAAAACTAAAAAAATAGAATAAAATAAAATTTAAAAATAAAAAATAAAGAAGAATTTGTTTCTTAGATAAATGTGGCCCACCAGATGCTGGGGGGTCCAGCCTCCAGCTGTAAATTTTCTCACTCAGATGAAAGATTGCTAAAGAAAACTGGACGACGTGCTGGCGGACTGCTTCCCTTCCCGTTTAGCTTTCCCCCTCTTGCTTCACTTTCCTCTTTCCATATTCCAGTAGGTGGGGGTTTTCTGTTTTACTGAGACAGGCTCTCTGTGATTAACCCAGGCTGGCCTTGAAATCACAGGGATCCTCCTGCTCCAGCCTCCCACGTATTGGCATTACAACACCACCATACCAAGCTGAAGAACTAAATTTTAAACTTTTGAAAAAATTCACACGGGGCCTGGGGAAGTGGCTTAGTACTGAGCACTGCCTGCCTGTGTAAGGCCCTGGATTCAACCCCATGGCACAAAAGCAAGGGATCAAGGAAACCAAGTAACGTCCCCTGTGTGTCTTTACACCTTTAAAAATATCCTCTGACTCCGACTGAAAGCTCACGTGGATGATCAACACTGGTGCTTACAAACGGCCCCTCTGTTTCCTGAATCACTTTAACTCGGCTCTTAGAGTTTTCAGTTCCCCTTTGTGCATCTGAATTCCTGCCTTGCCCAGTGTCTTTGTTTCCATTTTACTTTGTTTTTCGAGACAAGATCTCACTATGCATTTTTGGCTGGATTTGAATCCATGGGGATCTTCCTGCCTCAGCCTCCTGAGTGCTGGGATTATAAGCATGTGCCACAACCCTGGACTTTGTATCGGCTTTGATCAGGGTTTACTTCTCACCTAAGTCCAAAAAGTCTGTTTCAACCCTGACTATAATCTACACCTGCTGACCGTACCTCCTGCAGAACATCGCAGCCGCCGCAGGCCCTGGCAGTTCTCATCTCTCTAGCACGGCCGGCCTGGGCAGTCCTGTGACCCAGTTGTCCTCGACTGCTTGACCATGCACAGGCCGGTCCTGTGTGCCCTGCCAGTCCCATGTGGTGCCTGCTGATGGGCTGGGCATGCCAGCCTCTGCTCTCAATCAAATTTTCCTCCTGCCTCCCCTCTGCCTGCTGCGAAGTGGGCATCTTGGAGCAGAACTCATTCTAGGGGACCTAGAGCTGGGTTCTTTGCCCCAAAATGCCAGGAACAATATTGGGCAACTGGTGCAAATCTCTCTGTGCCTCAGTTTCCCCCTCTGTTTTGGAGGATGGAAGGAGCCTATGTCGGGCTGGTGTGGGGGTTAGTGAGTTAGCACAATTCAACGTCTTCAGCCCTTACTGAAAATTAACAAGAGCCAGGGATTCACACAGTGACAGTGCACTGCCTCTCAGGCACACGGACCTGAGTTCGATCCCTGGTACTGTAAAATAACAAAAATTAACAAATGCAAAGATCGTGAAACAGGGCCAGAGATTCAGCTCAGTGGTTCCTTCCCAGCCAACACAAGGTCCCAAGTTTGATCCTGGTAACTACACACCACAAAACCAGGCATAGTACTCAGGAGGCAGAGGCAGGAGGATTGCTGTGAGTTCGAGGCTCACCTGGGCTACAAAGTGAGTCCAGGGCCAACCTCAACTACAAAGGGAGACCCTGTCTCAAAAAACTAAAAAACAAAAAAGATCGTGGAACCAAGAGTCCTCTGTACACCGAGCTCTGGCGCTGCATTTCCACACGTCTTTCCTGAGGTGTGCGGCGTGGTTCCTGACCGGAGCTCAAGGGAATGTCAGGAAGAGTGCACCCGGGGTGCTGATTTCCCCATCACGATGGCTTAATTTTCTTCCTTCTCTCTAGACTTCCCCGGGCCCGGGAAGAGCTGGCTGGCTCTGGCCAGGAGAGAAAGGCTCAGGCTGGGCCAGGCAGGTACAGTTGGCTCCACGCCATGCCCAGGCGCGGGGCACTATAAATCCTGCCATGTGCGCTGCATTGGCAGCTTGTCTTCGCTGACAGCAGACCTGAGTTACAGCTCTGTCAGATCTGCCGAGGAGACACAGCCGCACTACGGGCTCTGCACCAAGATGCCTTCTCCCTCCACTTCGGACGAGCTCATTTTTTTTGTGAATGGGAGAAAGGTGAGTTGATGATGCAATTCATAGGAATTCTCATGTATTCATTAACGTGATTCCTCACGACAGCCAATCTTTCCCCACCGTGGTGCCATTTCTTACTCCTTTAGCCTCTCTGTCTCTCTCTCTGTCTCTCTCTGTCTCTCTCTCTCTGTCTCTCTCTCTCTCTTTCTCTTTCCAGTCATGTGTAAGGATATGAACTTGAGCATGAATCTTTAGTTCAAAACATGGGGACCTCTACTTAACTCTTATTTTTCTTTTGGAATCAGTAAAGGGAAATTCTCTCATTTCTGGTTCCTTTTCTGGTATTCGCGGGAGCAGTGGCTCTGTAGGCTTTTCAGCGTTGGGTCCTCCTCACCAGCTGGGGGCTGTGTTCCGCGCTGAGGTTCTGCAGACCGCCTTTGGCAGCTCTCCGCTGACCTTGAGTGTCATCTAGCTGTGGATGATGGTGATCTTTTTCAAGCTCTGTGGCGTTGCTCCTTCATGCTCTCAGCGGACGTTAGGAGACGCCTGTCTGCCTCTCCAGAGCTCTGTACGGCCACCTCCTTCCTCCCGCAGCCTCGGGGTTTGGGGCTCACTGCACTGCAAGGACAGTGAGTTCTGACTCAGGCCTTGGACGCGGGCGAGAAGCTCACCCTTCCTGCACAGGGAGCTGCGGTCTCTGCAGCAGTGACGTGGAAGAGTTCGGACCACTCTGCTTCACCTTCCTAAGTGCCTGCCCAGCACAGCCCTGAGAGCAGGACCCGCCACGTGCGGCTCAGGCAGCTCCCCACGGTGGGGGCAGGGCTGACTGCTCAGGACAGCAGTAAAATAGAGAGACGCGAGGAAGGGTTCTGCAAGGTCCCCACCCCTCGCTGAGGCGGAAGACCTTCCAGAGGAGCAGGCAGCTCCGCCAGGGTCAGAGCCGGGGCCACTCTGCGCTCAAAGAGCAGGAGCAGGGAAACTCGAACCCAGAACAGCAAGTGAGAGCAAAGGGACCCAGGTCCAGCCAGCCAGGGGCCGAGGCCAAGGGAGTGTCAGGCGCACAGTCCTGAGTGACCACCTGCGGCCCCCTGAGCCGGGACTGTCCCCGTGCCTGGCCGCGTGTCCTCTGCTGTGGTGGGACCGTCAGTCCTTCCTCAGGGCTCTGCTCTTTTGAAATCAGAACACATATTTTGGTGTTTTTAGCTCTTTTTATTTCACAAATTTATATATATATATATAGAGAGAGAGAGCCATACTCCCTGAACAACCTGGACCCAGGATGATGGTTGGTTTCAGGTCCGCTGGGCTGGGGCACGAGCCCAGGGCTGCATCGATGTCAGGAAAGCTCTTGTGCGGGACCCCCAGCCTGGGGACGAGCCGCGGGGGGCTGGGGTGCAGCTCCACTGACAGCGGCTCCCTGTGAGCCGCATCCTGCACAGGCTTCTGCACCGTGGTGCTGCAATTTCCCCTGTGCTTTCTCCTGTGAATTTTGTCTGTCTTTCCATCCACTTCCTCTGTGGCTTCCTAGAAATACGACTCTGTCTGAGCGTGTGGGCTGCGGTGTGCACCGGCCACGCTGTGGGCTGTCCCTTCTGTCTCTTGGTGACTCCATCCTCGTCTGGGCCCACACTACTCTCCGAAGGCTGGGCTCACGGTGCCCCGGCTGCACTGTGCTTCCACGCTGGCCGGCCGCAGGTGCAGCTCGTGCCGCGCCCTGGGAAGCCTCCAGCAAGCCTCACCACCCTCCCTGCTGGTCGCCATCCCCTGCCCTTCTGTCCCCACTTGGAATTATCCCCATGCCACACAAACATGCATCCCGCGGCAGCGTCCCCTCGCTGCTCTGCCCACAGTGCTCTACCCTCTGTCCCATGCTGAGAAGGGGCGCAAGGTGCGGAGCTCACTCTCGGCTTCCCAAGTCCTCTGGGGCTGGAGGCAGCAGGGGAAGGGAGGTAAGGCTGGCTGCTGCGTCCCTAGAAGTGGGTCCAACCCAGTCCAGGGACCAGGCTCGGTTCCCTGTTCCCACGAGAGTTTCCTTCTGACCCTCCACATCTTGCCTGTATGGGGGACCTGGCTGAACCCTGCAGAATGCTGTGACCTTGACAGCAACGCCCCTGAGCACGGGAAGGGGGCAGAGCAAGTTAACAGCAGAGGGGGCTGCACACCTCGGATTCCAGGAAATCTTCTCTGACCCACATTTCACCATGGTCTGTGCCATGAACCACTAATCAACACCCAGTTGAGTCCAGGTCAGAAATCCAGAGACACGGCAGCAGTATCTCCCTGCTTCTCTGACGTTCTGGGTCCAAGGTGTTCGGGAGGCTGCCCGGGTCATTTCCCCTTTCTAACTCCAGCCCTGACTAAAGCACGCCTGGAGCTGCGCGGCGCTGTGTCCCTGCCTAGCCCTCCCCTTCTCCCGCAGGTGGTGGAGAGGACGCCCGACCCCGAGGTCACCCTGCTGTTGTACTTGCGGAGGGTCCGTATCCTTTTGCTTCCCTGTGGTCGGTCCACCCTGGGGAAAGGTGACCGGCTCGGAGTGATGAGGTGGCCCCCGTCTCACTCTAGATACGCGACCTCCTGTCCATCTCCGGGGTCTAGCTGCAGTTAAAGCCACATCTATTCATCCATACTGTTTGTTGTATTTTTCAACTGAACAAAAGCAAAACACCTGTCCAGCACCCGCGTGCAGTCCCTGGAGAAAACGTCGCAGCTTTGGAACCCCACCCCGCCCGGTGTCAGCTCCACAGTCAGGCCTGGGTACAGTTGCACCCTAGCACCTGCATCCAGCCAGGTGTTCAGGGGCACGTCGCCTATATTAGTGCCCATGGGCACTTACCGACCAGCCCAGCCCTTGCGTAGCGCTTATCGGAATAGACTGGCATGCCAGGTCTCCGGCTCCACGTGTAGCCAACGTGCCCCAGCTGTCGGTGCCGGCCTGCCGCCCGCTCCTCAAGCCCTTCCGCAGGTGTTAGAGCAAAGGAATGGCTGTGTCGGCAGCCACACGAGTCTTCAGATGAGCTTCCGTGCTCACGCCGCGCACAGGGCAGCCGCTGTGTGCTGGTGCTCAGTTCTGCCCGATGGGCTCCTGCCCAGTGCTCTCTCTGTGTGCTGTCACAGGGGGACACTGGTGGTGGATGCACAGGACAGTCTGGACTGTTCCTGAAGTCTTGTGCAGCTGAGGTGATTTGGCTAAAATAGTTTTATAGCTTTATGGTTTTCTCTTTATGTTGTATCCTCTATGTGGTAGCAGCTTCAGTCTCCCAAAATCCTGCCGCCGCCCCCCCCCCCCGCATTTCCTCTGGCTAGGCCTCTGGCTTAGGTGTTACCCAGCAGTGGGGTGCAGCCACACAGGAGCAGAATGCGCCTGCAGATGTCCTCATTTTCCCACCAGGTGCTGCTCCAGTGGAGAGCGATTGCCCGCCCAGACCTGCCTGGGCGCTGATCCTGCCACTTGTCCCTCAGCATCTGCTGCCAGCATAAGCAGTCTGATGTGCAGCCCAGATTCACAGCGAAAGGCCACAGATACTTGGGGTGGACACACAGCTCCTTAGGTGTTTAATCTCCCTGAGATTCTGGCTCTGGGATAAAGCTAGGGATGTCTCAGACACACCCAATTGTTTATTCTTGCCTAACCTCCACCACAGCCCTGCTATCACCTGCGCGGCTTACAATTCTTGTTATTCACATAACAAATCCTGTTGAGCTCAGGTGTTGAAGACAGACTAGACACACCTGGCCTCTGTCCTTAGCCTAGTGAAGAGGAAGTGTGACAGGTGCCACGTTGGAACCAAGAGAAGCGTCATCTTGAGTCCAGAGTGGGACCATCTTGAAGCCAGAGAGGCATGTTGGGGCCAGAGATGGTCACTCAGAACAGGCTGAGGAAAGCAAAAGGCCAGGCTGAGTAGTCCTCAGAGCAGACCGAGGCTGGAGGCCAGGCAGAGCACCAGCCCAGAGGCGAAAGAACACAGTGCTTTTGAGAAACTGAAATAAGTTTGTCCCGACTGATGTGAAGAGTTAAAGGTGGGAACAGGAATAAACAAAGGAGAAATGAGCAAAAGACCAGCCTGACTCCATGTCAGTGCCTGCCATACTGCTGCCACCAGTCTCAGGAAGCTTCTGGATGCCCTTTAGGACCTGAGAAAGCTCATCTATGTAAGGGACAAAAAATAAGAGTTGCTGTATTTCACATATAGAAAATGCAGTCCACCCAACGAAATCTGACTTTGAATGCATAGGTATATTTATACCAAAATACTGGCCATTGTTTATCTGAAATCCAAGCTTAACTGAAGATCTTACTTCTTAATGTGACAACTCTACCTAAAAATGAGATCTCAATGAGTTAAAGTGACACTGAGGGACCCGTGGGGCCAGTGGGTCAGGGTGGAGGTGTGTGCAGAGGACAGAGCTGGCAGGGCCAGCGTTCCCTTCTCACCCGGGCAACTCTAACATGCACAGCACGGCACCGTCCTCAGCCCTGACTTGGCTTCTTCGTGGACTAAGGCTTTGCTGCATTTCACACCCAGATCAGCGGAACACCCAGAGGTGCCCACAGGACTCAGGTGAAGGGAGGCCCAGCGGGCTGGGGCCATCAGGGCCCTAGTGTGGCCCACTTGGCCCCGACTGGGGCCTGGCAAGTGAGGTGGGTGTGCAGCCCTTCTGGACTCCATGGAGAGCCCGGCTGCCTAAGGCACCAGCCAAGAGCATCCTGACTCTGCCTCCCCTCTTCCTGGGTGTAGATCATCAAGATGAGGATTAGCCTCAACCTTAGTCAGCCTCAGGTCTGCCCAAGCAAGTAAAGGCTCCACCCATGAAATCCTCTTTAAGCTTCACCCAGAAAATGCCCTAGGAAATTTTAGTTGAGTCTTAATGCAATTTCAATAGAACCTGGGGTGGGGGATTTGCATAATATCTTTCTCCCTTTGTGAATATATGCAAGTTTCTTAGTGGAAGAAGACACGGCAGTTGTAGGCTTTGCCATCTCAGGAGCCACAGGTACCCAGTTAGCATTTGCTAACCCCATGGGAGTGAGAGCCTTGCAACGCTGCACCAGAGAAAGCTCAGCCTCCCTGGGCTTTTCTTAAGTCTGCGTGGACCCCACCCCACACCTCCAGGTTCAGCTCCATCATCCACAAAGAGGCCAAGCTCTGGTCAAGGCCGTGGGCTATCAACGGTACCTCTGGGTGCCCACCTGGCCCCAGTGATTCGAGGCTCTGAAGCCTTTGATTTCCCATGTAGGTGAATCTCCAGGCAGTTCCTGAGCCATGCTGATGAGCTAACATCCAGGTGCTACCTGCGCCCGGGAATGCTCTGAAATCTGAAAAATTTTATTATCAGAAACACACAGGGGGCCGGGGATATAGCTCAGTGGTTCCGGTGCCTATCTTGCAAGCGCAAGGACCTGGGTTCGATCCCCGGAAACCACATACAATACTGGGCGTGGAGACTCACCCCAGCAGCAATCAGTACCACATACCACAGTGCCGGGCGTGGTGGCTCACGCCTGTAATCCCAGCACTCGGGAGGCAGAGGCAGGAGGATTGCTGTGATGTGAGTTGGAGGTTGAGCTCAGGGCCAGCCTGAACCACAAAGCGAGACCCTGTCTCAAAAAACTTAAAAAAAAAAAAAAAGAAAGAAAGAAGAAGAAACACACAGACCTGGGGTTTTCAGATAAGCTAAAGGGTTCTCTGAGGAGTTCTCACCCTTCCTCAGCAAGCTCCTTTTTTAATTTTACCAAACTGTGTCCGCACTGCACAGTGATCACACTCCTCACCGAGAGCTAGTGCACAGGCACAGCACAGCTTCATTCTTACCTCCCTCTGTGCCCTCCCTTCATCTCCTCCACTTGCAAAAGTTCTAGCTCGGATTGCGTTCATCTATCTTTTCTTTTGTTCATTAACTTACTTGTACTTTGGGTCTCTCATAACAGGAACCACGTGCTGTCTAAGCTTGTGCCTGATTTATTTCACTTATGCTCCCATCTGTAAGCAAAAACTTGAACAATCTCTCTAAGCCAAACAGCACCAGCTGAGTGCCAGATCAGGGCCCGTGTGCCGCTCCCACACCTGGACTCTTTCCTTGACTGTGTCCCTCCAGTCCGCCTCACGGGCACAAAGTTTGCCTGCGGAGAAGGCGGCTGCGGCGCCTGCACTGTCATGGTGTCCAGATACAATGCGGTGAGCAAGGAGATCCAGTATCCTTTGTCAGTCTTGTCCAGCAGGTCACTCTGTCCCTCATCTGTCCAGGTAGCTTCCGCCCCCGGGTGTTCTCCCTGCAGCGATGCCAGCGCTCGGCTTCCTCTGGTTTGGAGTGGGAGGCTCTAGGGCAGCTGTCAAGAGAGAGTGAGTAGTTCATGCACAGGAGGGTAGGTCTCAACACACCAAGAGTCTCCAGCCAACAGGCTGTGCAACTGTGCCAGCCTTGACCCTGGAGGCAAAGATGGGGGTGGGGGTGACGTCCATTGTGCCTAAGGTTTGGCACAGGTGACTGAGTGATGACGCAAGTCCCCATGGAGACCTCAGATGAGGAGGAGCAGAGCAAGGGTGAACAGTAAGTTCAAGACAGAGCACTTGGGGCTCTTCACCTGTGGGACACTGGGTGATCAGTCGGCACTCAGACAGACAGCTGTCACTCGGGGACCAGGCCTCATCTGGAGCTCTAGTTCATCAGTGCTGTGTGCATGGACAACAGCAACACTAATAGAAAGAGCCAGCAGTTATTGCTATTTGCTGCATACAGCACTACTGCATTAGCACTGTTGAAAGTGGCTTACATACATTACCACAGTTGCTTTGCCAAGTAACTTTACATAGGCATTATGGTCAGTGGCACTTGAAAAAGAGGAAACCGAAGTAGGTAGGTTTAAATAATGAGTTGGCAATGAAGGCAGGTTTTCAGCCTGGCACCCAGAAGGCAACAGCACTGCAGAAGGCTCAGAGGTGGGGGCACCGGGCACCGCAGAAGAAGGCAGGAACCAGAAGGGAATATTGGGGATAGCGGAAGAACCTCAGGTCAGCGAGGTCACCAGCATGAAGCTCCAGCAGAGACCAGGTCCACTGGGCTGCCCCACGTCAGCAGAAGTGAGGCCAGTGGCCAGCTGGCTCACTTGAGAGGGTAGAAGGCAAGAAAATGTGGGCGGCTTTTGGCAAAACTTGACAAAGGGAAGAAAGAAATACGGGCCGATGCCATGGAGCTGTAGTTTTGTGCTGTCTTGTTTTGATCACGGCAAACACTTGACTAGGGAGACCCGTAGGAAGGAGGTGTCTGTGGAGACTCCTGGTGGGGCCCTGTGGACGCACAGCCCCAAGGTGCAGCACAGCGGCAGCCTGTGACCCGCCTCAGCTCTCCCTCTGGACAAGGTGCAGAGTGAGGGCGAGGGCAGCAGCAGTATCACTGGAGAAGGGGCAAAACCGAGAGGAAGACTTCACAGACCGACGGGGGATAGGCAGAGAGTGGGCTGGGCTGTGCCCTGAGAAGGCACCCATCAGCACAGGAAGGCCCGGCCCCTCTCCCAGTGCCCTGGCACCAGGTGGGCTGGTAGACCCCAGCCAGGGGACTGTGGCTAATGGAGTGAGCACCTGAGGTCCAGAGTCACCGGGCTAACCACCCCACAGTTCTCGTGAGCCAGTTCAGGTTCTGCGGGCACCCTTTCTCCAAACAAGGGAAGTAAAACACAGATGAGAAGGTTGCCCTGCACAAAGGCTTTGTGACTCTTCCCCATCCCCCCCGTCGTTCGGTACCAGCCCCATGTGAGCCCTTCCTTGGGCTCAGCAAGACATCGGGGTCTCCCAGTCCCTGCGTGTCTTGAGGACTGGCCGCTCTCTGGGTCTGGGCTCCTACCTGAGTCGCCCCTGCTCCCAGGCTGCCAGTGTGACCCTTGACATGGCTTCCTCACAGCCATTACCCGGCAACCGCATGCCTGGTGCCCATCTGCTCCTTGCACGGGGCAGCCGTCACCACCGTGGAAGGCGTGGGGAGCATCAGGACGCGGGTCCACCCTGTGCAGGTGAGAGTGGGTGTCACCAGACCGCACGGGCATGCAGCACCCATGGCCAGATGTACCCAGGGTTACCAGCTCTCACAGCCTTTCCTGTGCTTCTAAAGGATCCCGAGCCGCACAGTGAGGATTTTTCAGGGACCTTCCCAACACTTCATGACCCCAAGATCTTCCCAGCTCCACCCCTGGCCTAAAAGAGAAGTTGGTGGTCAAGAGAGGAAGAGAGATAGAAAACGAGGTTTACTAATGGAAGACACTTGCTCGTCCCTGCCCAAGATGACAGCCCTGACAGGAAGCCAGCTGTGTAGGGAAACTGAGGTCCTGAGGAGATTAAGCTGGGGTGTGCGCAGGGCAGCGCCAGGCCTCAAAGTGCCAGCCCTGGCTTCATTGCAGGGCCTCAGAAATAAACAAGTGAAAGCATACGATCCTTCAGTTACTAATTTAGGGCACCAGGTCTGCCACGGTAGTAGGTGCACATGCACTACAGAAGCTCGAAGACAGGGTCTAAGCAGGGCTTTTCCTCGAGCACTGGGCATGAACATCACAGCCAGCTCCACCTGCCCTCCAAGCTGTCCCCAACACCAGAGCAGCTCTGTCCTTGCCAAGAGCCACAGACAGGCCTCTGCTTCTGTGCTGGGAGCCTGCAGCTCTATACGGCCTGTCACCTTCCTGGCATTGGGTCCTTTCTACTCCCTCCCCTTGCTGTCCTGAGTGTGTGCACATCAGACACATGTGCGGCACTGCACGTGGGCACCCATCACAGCTGCTGTGGTGGTGCTGCTCCGTCGTCGGAAGCCATAACACAGATGGGGACAAGCAGGACCAGCCAGGCGCTGTAGGAGATCTGTATGCACCCGCCCGCACACCACGCTGCTGTGCTGTGCTTGTCCCGACCGTAAAGACCACGAGAACTCCCAGAATCCCTGACATCCCCCAGCCCCTGAGGGTGCCGGGAGGCTCTGTCTTTGATATACTCCTACACAGCAGCATCCAGGAGCAGTGCCTGGCAACTCCTGCCCCTCAGCCACCTGCTCATCCTTAGGGCAAAATAGCACAATGACCTCAAGAAACACAGCGCTCTCTCCCGGGGGTGACTGCTCTTACTCCTACAAAGCTGGATCTGCCGCTGCGCTTTGCTGGTGCTTGAGGGAGGGGAACACCAGGTCCCAGGCACCTGCATGTGCTTGTCCCCAGGAAAGGCTCGCCAAGTGCCATGGCACGCAGTGTGGGTTCTGCAGTCCTGGCATGGTGATGTCCATATACACGCTGCTGCGGAACAGCCCGGACCCGACACCGGAGCAGATCACCGAGGCACTGGGAGGTGAGGCTGGGCCCAGGGGACCCCAGGGGAGGGCGCGGGGGTGAAGCCAGGCACAGACTCACCCTGGCCTCCTCTGCTGTTGTCACCCAAGTGCCCTCCGGCAGGGGCTGGCTGGTTAGTGCTGCGCGATGCCAGGACCTGGAGCGACGGTGAGGCTAGGATGAAGCCCAGTGTTCCCGGAAGCCAGGCTCATGCTGCCAGAGCCCCAGCGGGTGTCTACAGTGGTCACATGACCCTTGCCAATGGCAGACATGCGGGAGGGTGGAAGAGCAAGAATTAGCTCTTTGGTGTTTAATTAGTCTGCCAGTTTCATTCATTAAAATTACTTAAAATTAATTTTGTAAAGAAGAAAGACTTTCAGCTCCTCTACATCTTTATGTCCTACCTGGTTTGTAATAAAAGATCATGGAGGTCATAAACACAAGTAATTATCACAAACAAACTTAGTGAGCAATTCATTCTCACCCAATTTAAATTCACAAATACAATTTTCTACCCACAAACAGGCATGTGAATAGATGTAATTTTCTGAAACAACCTACCTAGCTCCCACATGGCTAGTCACAAGTTGTTCGGAGAAGGCTGTCTACAGATGCTTGGGATGGTAGAGGAAAGCTCTTTGCCCCTTTCATTACCAGCTCCCTGCCAGTGCCAGCCCCGCTCCCAGGAAGGGGCTGCCTGGAGCGGAGGGTGAAGGCTCGTGCCTGCTACATGGGCAGCCAGGACAGGGTGGGCATCAGGAGGGATGAGTTTTCGAAGAACATCTCTCAGGAGAAAATTTGTCCAGAAAGAACATGGCTGGCTTAGGGAGCCAAGAGGGATCTGACTGTGAAACCACTGTCGCCCTGGACACACACGGACAAGCGTCTCTCTCTCCCTAACGCTCCATTCCACTTCGCCCAGGTAATTTGTGCCGATGCACTGGCTACCGACCGATTGTCGAAAGTGGAAAAACTTTCTGTGTGGTAAGTTTAGTAAAAAGAACATTCATCCTATTGACTTAATGTACTAGTGAACTTTAATGTGAAATAATCGATTGCGTTGCCCTAAACTGGCACTGCACTAAGGAGCAGCACACAGGGCACGACTGCTGGCACGTGGGAACTGATGCTATCCATGTGCCCCCTCGGCCCGGCCTATCTGTGGGCAGGAGTTAAGGCCGCAGGAACTCAACCCTGCTCTCTGCTCAGCAGCGCCTCGCTTCCCATGGGGCTCTCATTTGGAGCCTCCGTCCTCCGCCGCTCCTCCCCCGGTGCTGGTCCCTAGGGCAGCCCCGTGCAGTGAGCTCTCAGGTGGACACAGCGCAGGTGCAGGTGTCACCACGTTCACAGCCCCTCCTCCTTGAGTGTCACTTGGCCACACTCTTCCTGCACTCCTCTCCCATCCGGCATCTGGACAGTTCGCCGTCCTCCTGTGCCCCTGTGCGGAGCTGGCCGAGCTCACACGGCAGCTGACCCCGGGGCCTCAGCCTCCTGGGAAGAAAGCACTGCCCGCCCTGGGGCAGAGCAAACTCAGGCCAAAGAGCAGCTGCAGTCCTCAGGGAGTGCCCTGGAATTCGGCCGACGCTCTGGGCTTGACGCACCCAAAGGATGCAGAATGGGATGCAGCGTCCAAGGACACTCAGCTTGGTCATTCTGGGGGTTGGAAAGTCTGAAAGGCATTAGAGGACCCCGTGCCGCCCCACCCCTGTCCTCCCAGGAGCACTTGCTGGCTGTGCTCCGATCAGGCAGGGCTGGGAGGCTGTGGCCTCACCTGCCAGGGACGTGGGTGGCAGGTGGGTAGGGGTCCTGCAGGCCAGACCTGACCTCAGCTCGTACTCCCCAGGGGCCCACGGCCTGTGGAGCGAAGGAGTTGGGAAAGTGCTGTCTCGAGGAGGAGGAGGAGGTGAGGGGCTCCAAGCACGCACAGGAGAAGGTGAGTCTGGACTTCCCTTAAAACATCCACCTAAATCCGCCTGTGTGCAAGCTGCCCGATGTTCTGGGTGAATGAAGTGCAGAATAAGTGGATTCGGGTCATAAAAAGTTTGAAAGAGCTCCAAAGAGCCCCATGAGGCTGGTCCTACAGATACTTTCCTGGAAGCCTGAGGACTTCAGGTGAGCCTCAGCAGTGGTGGACTGAGGGCAGCTTCTCATGGCACTGGAGCGACAGCCACAGGAGACCAGGGCTGGTGTCACTGTGCACAGCCCACTTCCGATGCCAAAGGGGGAGGAGCAGGGGCGTCTGGGTGGTGGGCCCATGCAGGACTCAAAGCAGCTCTGTCTCTCCGCTTCATCTAGATGTGCACCCAGCTGTACGACCCAGACGAGTTCCAGCCACTGGACCCTTCCCAAGAGCCCATCTTCCCCCCAGAGCTGATAGTAAGGACCCTTCCTGCGTCATGTCTGAGTCCCACACAGACAGAGGACCTGTCCCCACCCCTCAGGGAAGCTGCTTCAGTTTCACAGACCACTGGCTCAGGCAGAGACCCCATAGGTGAAGACTCCAAGGTCACAGGTCGCACCACAGCCCACACTGAGATCACCTAAGAGCATCGGTAAAGCCATCAGAGCCAGACCCCAGGAACACAGTCACGGTGACTTCTGGCTGCAGCTCAGAGGAAGGGCGGAGCCATGCCGCAGAATTGCACCCTCCTGGACAGTCCTGGTCCCACACACCCCTCAGGGAACACGGACCCCAAGCGTGAGTCTAGGGTCATGTATGTAAATACAGACACACACAGAAGACCCAGCACAGGTACACATGCTGTGCCTGCAGAGGGGCTTGAGGGCTGCTTCATACGGGTCTTTTCACCTGTAAGTGGGTTTTGTCCGACAAAAGGCCTGACCCCCAAAGCCAGGCCTCCTCCAAGTTGCCACCGGGCAGGACTGGGACCCAGGGGCGGCACAGGGGCTCCACACATGTCCCCACCATCCTGTGCTCTCCTCAGCCTCGCTGCCGACACAAACGACACCCAGGCCACTCAGCAGGACCAGAGGACCAGACAGCCGTGGTCTCCAGCAGCCTCTCTCTCCTGGCCTTGACCTCACTGGAGCCAGGCGGACCCCAGGTGGGTGCACCAGCGCCCCCCTGAAAAGCGTGCCGGCTTGCTTCTCCACAGAGAATGGCCGAGGACCCCAGCAGGAGCAGGCTGACGTTCCGGGGCAAGAGGACCACCTGGATTGCCCCTGTGACCTTGCTGGACCTCCTGGAGCTGAGGGCCACCTTTCCCCAAGCGCCACTGGTCATGGGGAACACGACAGTGGGTAGGTGCCCCCCCTCCCTGGATGGGGGCCAGATGTCTGCACCCTCTTACACCCTCACCGTGCTGGTCATGCTTGCCAGTGAGGGCACCTGCCGCCAGAGCTGTCATCTCACCCTAATGCTGTAAACGCCTTTCGCCTCAAGGACCCAACATCAAGTTTAAAGGCGAATTCCACCCGGTGCTCATCTCCCCGGCTGGGCTTCCGGAGCTCTCCCTGGTGAACTCTGAGGATGACGGTGAGTACCGCCTCCGCCTCCTGAGGCTGCACGAGGACTGACAGCAGCCCCACCCGAGCCTCTGTTGGGTGCCACTCAAGTGTCCTCTGGGCCTGCTCACTGAGCGCCGAGCGCTTCGTGGTACAGGCCCCAAGGCAGGTGCAGGCCTGGGGGATGGACCAGGGGGAGGGGTGCTTCTGCCGCCCACAGGAGAGGCTCCTCCTCATCGCTCTCAGCTCCGTGACGCTTCCCGGGGCTCACCCCACAACTGTCCACTTGTGCACACACTTGCACCCCACACTTGCGCACACTAGCATACCCTAGCACATTGCACTGCACAGTGCTGGCAACAAGATTTGAGAAGAAACTTAACAGCAGCAGCACATATCACAGTTGCCCAAACACTCCCGCTGCGCTGTGTGCTGGTCCTCACCACCCGGGTGGTGGGGGACCAAGTCGGAAGCCTGGTGTCACCATGTCCCACGGGGACTCAGACCAAATGATGCCTCACCTTGCACAGCTAGCAGGTGCCAGGTCAGAGCTGGGCCCTGGGCCCAGGGCACACTGAACGCACGTCCCACCAGCCACCCAAGGCTGCCTGTGACCCTGTCGAAGAGATCACACTCATAAACGAGCGGTCTCCCCAGCAAGCACACAGAAACCGTGGGCGGGTGGCTCCTGTGTCCCCAGCCAGCCCATCCCGCAGTCTGAGCGCGATGGCCCGGCAGGAGGAGCGGGGGCAGGAGGCCCACGGCCAGAGCAGCGTCCTCATCTTCAGCCCCGCTGCCTGGCTCCCCAGGCGCAGCAGGCCCTGTGCCTACTCAGTGGGCCGGGAAACTGGGTACCAGGGCTGCAATGTGGGTGTCTGCGTGGGAAACTGGGCACCAGGGCTGCAGTGTGGGTCTCTGCGTGGGAAACTGGGCACCAGGGCTGCAGTGTGGGTCTCTGCGTGGGAAACTGGGCACCAGGGCTGCAGTGTGGGTCTCTGCGTGCGGGCGTGTCGCGGCGCTGTACACTGGCGTTGTCCCGCCCGCGAGCTCCAGCAGGTGGCGGCGCTGTCCCTCTCCGGCAAAGAAACCCAGGGAGCAGTCCTCAGAGGTCGTAGCTGGGGTTTCCATCTTCCGCGGATTTAGTCAAGAAAAGCAAGTGGAGCACTGCCTCAGAGTCGCATGGCCCCAGAGGGTCCGCCGCAGACCTGCCGCTCCCGCCGAGCCAGCGAGAGAGCGCGGGGCCAGGCCGCCCGCCGCGTCTGAGGCCGCCTCCTGTGCGCGCCCCGGCGCCCCGCAGCTCCACTGCGCGCTCCCTTGCAGGGCTCACCGTGGGCGCGGGACGCAGCCTGGCGCAGCTGAGCGACGCCTTGCGGTCCGTTGTTTCCGAGCAACCGCCAGAGAAGACCGAGACTCACCGCGCGCTGCTGAAGCACCTGCGGACGCTGGCGGGAGTCCAGATCAGGAGCATGGCTGTGCGTGCCCCTGGCGACAGATAAGACCCGCCCGCAGCCATCCGGGTCCCGAGGGGGGTGCAGACAGCTGCAGCGTGCTCACGAGCGCTGCGTGTCCAGACGATGCGCCCCAGAGTCCAGGGTCCCCGACTGAGGCTCGGCCACTGGCACCGGCTGCGCTGCGGCCCCAGAGATCCCCATGCTTGAACCTGGGCGCTGAGGCCCAGCAGCCCGGCTGTCTGCAACAAGCTGGCGCCCGCCCTGTGCTTTCCTTCCGCCTCTCGCGGCTCTGCCCACAGACCCCGCCCCAAGGTCGGTGTCTGAGCTCCCTGTGCTTCCTCGCTGTCCTCTCCTGGAGCTTGTCGACTTCCTCCTCAGTGAACACTTCAAAGGAAGTGGTTCAATGGTCCCCGTCCCACACAGGGCCGTGGCCCAGGGGATTTGGGAATTTGAGGGGTTGGGGCGTTTTTTCTCCTGCTGTCTCTGGCACTGTCCACTCTTCGGAGGGGGTGGCCCTGTCCCCTCAATAACAGCTTGTCCCTGTGTGTGCCCCAGAGTATGTCAAGCCAGGTGCAGCGCCTTCGCTGCAGGTCTGAGAAGCAGCCCAGCTGCGTCCTGCACTAGGACGTGGCAGCCTGTCGCCAGAGGGCAACCAGGCGGCAGTGCCCACACTCCCCACGTTGGCAGAATCCCCAAATCCCCACTGGCTTTCATGTTTCTGTCTTCATAAATAAACATGCCAACCGAGAGCCCAGACAGACCAGTGCCCCTGGGACCCAGCCCAGAGAGGCGCAGTCCTTGGGCTGGAGGCAGCCGAGGTGGGAACCCGCACAACACGCTGGCAGAAACATGCAGCGGCTCCAGACCTGCCAGGCTGCCCGCCAGGCCACGAAGAGGATGGAAACCTTCAGGCGGGTCTGTACGGTCCAGTGACCGAGTGGTGCTTTAATCGCCTTTGCTTCTTCCTTAGACACTGGGAGGACATGTGGTGGCCCGGGTCACCACTTCTGACCTGAACCCCATCCTGGCTGCAGGAAAGGCGGCCATCCACCTGATATCCAAGGGTGAGAGCCCGCGGGCAGAAGTATAAGGAACCCCCTCTACACTTGTCACCCCAAAGCTAGAGCGGCTACGGGAGCTGTCCATACTCCAGAGGTTCTGATCTTAAAGATCAATGGTTTCCTGCACCTGAGTATTTTTACTAAGCTGTGGCTTCATCTTGGTGGGTCTCTGATGCTCTTCCATCTCACCACCCATCCCCCCAGCTCCCCTTGAAGCCAGCATGTCCATGTACTCTGCACCCAGAGCCCCCCCTCACCAACCTGCAGACTAACTAGGCTTCCGTGACTGCTGTCCCGGCACCCTCTGCCCTCTCCCGACCTCTCCCTGGGCCCACCCTGTCTCTGCTCTCACAGAAGGGGAGCGGCAGCTCCCTCTGGACGGTGCCTTCCTTGCGAGGTCCCCTGAAGCCAGCCTGAGGCCGGGAGAGATCGTGCTGTCCATCTTCATCCCCTACTCCACTCAGGTGAGCCCCGGTCCCTGCCTGGCACTGGCACCCAGTCCCTGGCAGGAGCCTGAGCTGCAGGCAGGGTGGGACATAAAAAGAGGGAAAAGACCTTGCTGGAGACCCTGCAGTCCATGTCCAGTCCCCACCTGCCCGAAGCAAACTCAAGCTGAAGAGAACTTAGCACAGAGTTAGGAAGTGTGAACTGGGGCGGCCGGCGCTCCTGGGGCCAAAGGCCCTGGCCCTCGCACCCACCGATCCCTACTGCTCACCACTTAGAGTAAAGGTGCAGCGCGTGTGCGTACGTGCAGCGCGAAATCACCATGGAAACCAACGCAGCAGGGCCTGAAGAGAAGAGTCAACGCATTTTC